>ML316712.1:0-96127 GCA_005239505.1 Nicotiana paniculata | reverse complement strand
TCAGTGGCATTCCGGGGGCACATGATGTCCAGTGAGGGTATCCAGGTGGATCTGAAAAAGATAAAGACAGTTCAGAGTTGGCCCAAACTGTTCTCAGCTACAGAGATTTGGAGCTTTCTCGGCTTGGACGGTTATTATTGTCGCTTCGTCAAGGGTTTCTCATCTATTGCATCGCCTTTGACCAAATTTACCCAAAAGGGTGCTCGTATGAGTGTGAAGAGAGTTTTAGAGGCTCAAGACTGCCTTGACCATAACTCCAGTTCTAGTTTTGCCTTCAGCTTCATGCTCTTATACAGTGTGTTATGATGCTTCTCGGATCGATATTGGGTGTGTTTTCATGCAGGAGGGTAGAGTGATTGCATATGCTTCGCACAAGTTGAAGCCTCATTAGAAGAACTACCTTGTTCATGATTTGGAGTTGGCTGCCATTGTTCATGCATTGAAGATTTGGAGGCATTATCTCTACGATGTGTCTTATGAGGTGTTTACGAATCATCAGAGTCTCCAACACTTGTTTAAACAAAATGATCTAAATTTGAGGCAGCGGAGATGGTTGGAGTTGTTAAAAGACTATGATATCACCATTTTGTATCATCCCGGGAAGGCCAATATAGTGACTGATGCCCTGAGTAGAAAGGCGGTGAGTATGGGTACCCTTGCATTAATTCCTGTTGATGAGAGACCTTTTGCGGTTGATGTTCAGACTTTTCCCAACCAGTTTGTGAGACTGGATATTTCAGAGCCCAGTCGGGTTCTAGCTTGTGTGATTTATCGGTCTTCCTTATATGATAGCAGTAGAGAGCGCATATATGTTGATCCTCATTTGCTTGTCCTTAAGGACACGGTTCAGCATGGTGATGCCAGAGATGTGACTATTGGGGATGATGGGGTATTGAGGATGCATGGCCGGATTTGTGTGCCTAATGTGGATGGCCTAAGTGAGTTGATTCTTGAGGAGGTCCACAGTTCACGGTATTCCATTCATCCAGGTGCCGCAAAGATGTACCACGACTTGAGGCAACACTATTGGTGGAGGATGATGAAAAAGGATATAGTGGGGGTTTGTAGCTTGGTGCCTCAACTATCATCAGGTGAAGTATGAGCATCAGAGACCGGGTGGTTTGCTTCAGAGAATACAGATTCCAGAGTGGAAATTGGAGCGGATCACCATGGATTTTGTAGTTGGTCTCCCACGGACTTTGAGGAAGTTTGATGCTATTTGGGTGATTGTGGATCGGCTGATCAAGTTCGCACACTTCATTCCAGTTGGTACCACTTATTCTTTAGAGCGGTTGGCTGAGATTTACATCCGAGAGATTGTGAGCCTTCACGGGGTGCCAGTGTCCATCATTTCAGATCGAGCACACAATTTACATCGTGGTTTTGGAGAGTCGTGCAACGAGAGTTGGGTACCTAGGTTGAGTTGAGCACAACCTAATATCTCTTTATAGACGATGTTCTTGGAGTAGAAAAATAATACTCCAAGTATTAAGTATTATATATACCATATAGTATGTATGATTGTCACTAGTAAAGTGTTCTAACTATATGCTTTTTTGAATTTAGTTAAGCTTGTTCGAATGAGTGAATGAATTATGTTACATTTTTTCTCTCTCTTATTAATTAATACTTTTATATCCCTCTTCAAGTTTGATTTTTCCTTCTTTACTATATTTATTTTGTTTTTATGCTTCTAATGATTTAAGACATGTTTAATAAATACTATTTCCTTTTCTTTTCTTCACCTGCTAGGCTCCTTACAATTTTAAATTTTAATGAATTTGAGTGGCTTAGAATTGAAAATGTTGTTCAGACATGCTCATCAACATATATTCAAGTCTTTACAAATTATTTAATTATTTACTCACAAAATGTGAAAAATGATACGTGATACTTATAAAAAGTGACAATTAGACCATATTAAATTTTATATGTCTAAACTAATTGTTAGCGCTATAAAATTTTAAAAAAAATATAATTTAATATGTCTAAAATAAAGTTTATGAAAGATTATAACATATAGTTATACACTGATGTTTATAAAGCTGTCACGATTGCTTTCATATTTTCTGGAGTAATTCTTTCCATAATTAATTTTATACTTGATGGGCAACTTCTCTTAATTCGTATCTCAATTTGATTAAAAACTAATATCTAAATATTTAAAAAAAATGCAAGATATTCTTAGAAATATAACTTCATGATTCTTAAGTTTAATTCTAAGACAATGTTTTTTGAAGAAAAGCTTTCATTATTGTTTCTAATATTTTAAAACATAGAATCGTGATAGTCATACAATTTAAATAAGGAAAAAAATTATAGAAGTAAAATGTTACATAATTTAAATTCCTAAAGATTAGGAGTTTTTACATAGTTCAAATAAGGAAAGATTTAATAAATAAAATTTAGTTGATTTTAAAGTCCTACATATTAGAAAAATAATTAAAATACAATTCAATGTAAAATCCATTTTAAAGTGTAAAAAAGGTGAACAACATTTTGCTAAGGGCTTGGTGCTTTTAATACAGTATATATATAGATATAGATAGATAAATATTAGGACTTCGTGTCTAGTAGTTTAAAAAATGAAGGGTTTAATACGTAATATTTTAGTTGGCTTCAAACTCCTAAATATTAGGTATTAATTAAATAAATATTTTTAAATATTAGGAAAATAATCAAATGGTTATTTTGTCTAGTGTAAACTCTATTTTAAAAGGATAAAAAGATAAACCATATTTCATTAAGAACCTTAATGTTTTTACCATAAATAGATTATCAACCCATTAGTAGAAATATTATTGCATAGAAAACAAACAAAAATAAGTTCGATGTACCAAAAAAAAAGAGAGTAACAGAAATAACTTACATCATCTGTTCTTCTTAGTTCACTAATTATTGAAGATAATTAGTGATATTTTCCAGATCCTACATAACTTGTAAAGTTCAAATATAGACAACATAAGTGTTAGGGAAATGCAAATTCTAAATGGACAAACTGCACCCAAAAAAAAAAAAAGATCGTAAATAGTGACGATCATATTCCATCGCTAAAGTAGTCGATCAGTGGCCGAAAGTAGAATTTTTTTCAAGTACATTCAAAATAAAAAGAAAAATAGGGATTCAACATTTAATATATGTATATTAAAAAAATTAAATTTATATATACACTATAATTTTCGGATGAATAAAATTCAATTTACCCCTTCCTCTCGCCTAACTCTGCCCTACAAGTGACCATACAATATTATGTCGTTTTCAAAAGTGATAATGATTACGTTGATCATGCAACTTCCATATGCACCAATGTGTAAGATGGTTAAATTTATTTTTATTGATAGACGAAAAACTACATCGAAAGAAATTGTATTATTGGAATATATAAAATAAAATTGAATATTCGTGAGTAAAGGAGTATGACAACGCAATGAGAAATTTATGATTTAATGAATTAAATTACTAATATTATTCATCTATTCAACCAACTTGCTAGTTATTGATATGTATTAATGTTCTTGTTTTATCTTATCCAGTCAGTTTAACCAGTTCTTAGAACTAAACTAAATTTGCTTAATTTGTTTATTGGTTAAATTTAAATATTTAAAAAATACAAAAAGATTTATAAATTACATATTGACATATTGTATTTCAAAATAAAAAAAATGTTTTTCAACTGTTAGTCAAGTTCCTCCTTAATCAAATGAAATCCAGATAAAATCTCAAAACCGAAATAGCAGTAGCATAGTAACTATTTGACAAAAAATTTATAAAAAAAAAGAAGCTATTTGACGATATAATAGTGCCTAGAATTGTGTGCATAATATAAACAACTCCAAGTAATTCTTCAAGCTAATTCCGTACATTCTGACCGTCATGCCATCTCCGACACTTGTCTTCATTTTCTCCTTCAAAATGGAGTAAATTGTAAAATAGAGTAAAACTACTTTAATTATTACTTTATTTTTCACTTCAAAAAAATAGTTTATTTTATATTCTTTCTCTCTTTAATATTATATTATTATTTTTATTTAAATTTTATTTCTTATTTCTATTAAAGAAATACTATTTTAATTTTTACAACATCTAATATTTTATATTTGCATCATTTATTTTTTGAGATGATTATATATTTTTTGTACAATTATAATTTATAATAAAAATAACTTACAATTTAAATAAAAATAATAAATGCACGAAAATTAATTTATCAAAATTATACGCCAAAGTTAAGATATAAAATAAATATTATAAAGATATTACATAAACATAATTAGGTATATATAAAGAGATAAATTAAAAAAATTAAATAATAAAGTAAGTATGAATAGTAATGAAGGATATGAACAGTGTCACTCTAAATTTGAAGTAACATTATTCATCCCCATTTTAGAGGTAAAAATGAGGGAGAATCGGAGTCACATTTTGGGGGGGGGGGGGGGGGGGGGGAGGTATTTTGAAGAAATTTGTGAGGGCTGGAGATGGCCCAGCGTGACAAATTACTCGCTTCTCGTTGAACAACAATGACATTCTTGTAATTGGCTAAATGGGTACTAAAACTATTGAGAAATCGCCTAACCGCTATGGGCTTCAAGCGAATTGGCAAAGAGTTTGGGACCTGTCGCGTGTGGGATTGATCATTGGTGGATATGCACGGTTTTTCTCGTCAGCAGAACAATCGAGACAAGTCGTGGCCAATCATGTGTCTTGGCTTCTTCTGCTTAGCAGGGAATGAATTATCATTTTAAACGAGTGACTTGGCCTTTTTGGATTTATTTAGTTTTTTTTATAATTATTTGATATTCGGTATTTACTAGTATGATGAATCCATATTCGAGTTGCATAGGCCATTAAAAAGAAAAGCATTCTTTATCAATATTTTTCTATTCCCTAAGCTTGGGCCTATTATCCTATTTAGTTAATAAATCACCGATCATGCCTAACTCTAGTCCTAAAAAGGATAAGCGATTGCTGTAAATATAATCCGGTCTAAAGTTCAGAGTCGAATCCCACAGAGAACTAAGGCTTAGCTACAATTGTTCAGTGTCACTAAGAAGGCAAGCTCAAATAGTTTCTAAGTTATAAATATTAAGATTCTTATGTCTAACTAATTAACTAACAAATTAAATGAGTGAATTAACAACTAAAGATACTAAGGATTGGAGACAAGATTAAGGAGGTCTAGAGTTATGATTTTTCCAATTGTCGGAATCCTTCCCGCTACGTCTTCTATAATTTTGCCTAATTATTCTTTTTTGATAGTGAGCACTCGACTTATCGTAATTGTAACGACCCAGCCGGTCATTTTGAGAGTTGTAGCCTCGTCCCCCATTTACTGCTCATTCTGTATTTTACACTTGTTATGTGACTTGTCGGGTTAGTCGGTTCGGGTCTAGAGAGATTTCGGAATGAATTGAGACACTTAGTCTTAAAGTTGGAAGCTTAAGTTGAAAAGGTTGACCGGATGGTGACATATGTGTAAGCGATTCCGGAATGAGTTTTGATGGTTCCGTCAGCTCCGACGGGTGATTTCGGTCTTAGGAGCATATCCAGATTGTGATTTGGAGGTCCGTAGTTGACTTGGGCTTGAAATAGCGAAAAGTAAGATTTTGGAAAGTTTGACCGGGAGTGTAATTTTTTATATCAGGATCGTATTGGAATTCTAGAAGTTGGAGTAGGTCCTGGTGTCATTTATGACTTGTGTGCAAAATTTGAGGTCATTCGGACGTGATTTGATAGGTTTCGGCGTCGTTTGTAGAAGTTGAATTTTCTTGGTTTCAATAGGATTGAATTGGGGTGTGATTCGCGTTTTTGATGTTGTTTGAGGTGATTTGAGGG
This sequence comes from Nicotiana paniculata, assembly GCA_005239505.1. Taxonomy (NCBI): domain Eukaryota; kingdom Viridiplantae; phylum Streptophyta; class Magnoliopsida; order Solanales; family Solanaceae; genus Nicotiana; species Nicotiana paniculata. The sequence goes on along the minus strand of ML316712.1, from coordinate 90,292 downwards.
ATCTACTAAGTTCTTATTGTGTTTTAAGACTTGTTGGTATGTTTGGTTGAGGTCAGAGGGGCCTCGGGTTGATTTCGGATGGTTAACGGATGGAATTAAAATTGTGTGACTGCTGAAGTTGGGTTCTGCTGGCGTAATCGAACCTGCGGATCTTTGGTCGCAGGTGCGAGAATGGATGCGCAGGTGCGAAGTGGGAGGACTGTGAGCAGATGGTCACAGGTGCGAAGGATTTTCGCAGAAGTGGAAGTTGAGAGGGGAGTTGGTTCCGCAGAAGCGGATTTGTTACTCGCAGAAATGAGTCCGCATGAGCGTGATGATGGACCGTAGGAGCGGAAGGAACCACACATGCGGTTGAGATGTCGCTTCTGCGACGTTGCAAAAGCGGTTAACTTTCCGCAGAAGCGGAAGTGCTGGGCAGAACATATAAATTCAAGGGTTCGCAATTTTGGCTTCATTTTAAAATTTTGAACTCAGGTTTAGGCGAGTTTAGAGAGGATTTTCGAGGGGATTCTTGAAGTAAGTCCCACGTGCTCATTTTTTTTATCAATAATCTTGTTTCTCTATTGATTTTCCCCCTAGTTGGTGTGTATTTAAAGTGTAAATTGGGGGTTCGAGGCTAGGGATTTGGAGGGTTTGGTGTCGGATTTTGATGAATTTGGTATGGCTAGATTCGTGATTGAATGGGCTTTCGGATTTTGTGACTTTTTGTTGTATTTTGAGACGTGGATCTGGGGCCCGACTTTGAGCCGATTTCGGATTTTGATTAATAACTTTGTATTTTCTAGAGAATTTGATTCCTTTAGCCCGTGGATTGTATTGTACTGTTTGTGGCTAGATTCGGGACATTTGGATGTTGATTCGCGAGGCAAAGACTTACTAGAGTAGAGATTTGCTCGGATTAAGGTAAGTAACAATTTTAAATTTGGTCAGAGGGTATGAAACCCCGGATTACGTGTTATGTGATTGGTTTTGAGGCGACGCACATGCTAGGTGACGGGCGTGTGAGTGTGCACCGTAGGAATTGGGATTTGGTACCTTCCACGGAACAATATAAATGATTAATCTGTTGATGTCCATAAATTCTTCATGTGAAATAGAATTCGAGGTGCAAGTCCTATTAGAAATCATGCTTAGGGCATGTGTTGGTACTTAAGGGGCCATCTGAGGCCGTATTACATGTTAATTATCTGCTAAATTATTGTTGTACTTAGTCTCCGTTTTACTTGCATATGAGATCTCAATATCTTTTGTTCCTTGTTGATACGTTACATTATTTTTGTGTTGGGCTGATTCTCTTGATTTCTGAGAGCCCGAGAGACTGAATAAATCGGTGATTGAATTGGGGCCTGAGTGCCGATATGTGAGCGAAATATGTTTATATGTTTGGATCGGGTTGCACGCCGCAACAAGACTTATGGTTGTATATGTGTGGATCAAGTTACGCACTGCAACGAGCCTTATGGTTGTATATGTGTGGATTGGGTTGTGCGCCACAACGAGCCTTATGGGTACGTATGTGTGGATCAGGTTGCACGCCGCAACGAGCCTTAGGACTATATATATGGGATCGGGATGCACGCCGCAGCGTGTTTCATTGATTTATGCCATGATTGGCTTGATATAGAGCTTGGGCTAAAGGAGCCCCTCCGGAGTCTGTACACACACCCCTAGTGAGCGCAAATACCTACTGAGTGCGAGTGTTGTGTGTTGAGTGTCGAATGCCGAGTGAATGGGAGGGCTGAGTGATTGTGGCCCTGAGAGTATGTATTTGACGTTATTATTGTTGCACTTAGCTGGCATGCATCATTGTCTTGAAAATTTCCGAAAGATATTACACTCTGTTTCACTTAAACTTGTCATGAAGTAACTGATTTAACTGAAATGGTCGAACTTGAAAGCATGCCTACTTCCTATGTCGAGGTTACTGAAATTGAACTAAAATTGTGAAGCTCGTCACTACTTTCAGCTCTTTATTTAGTATTTTTATTTACTGAGTTGGTTGTACTCGCACTACATCGTGCACGTCGTGTGCAGATCCAGGTGTTTTCGGACACGGTGGGTGTTGATTCATTGCGCAGTTGACCCTTCGGAGACTTTGAGGTAGATGCTCGACGTTTTCGCAGACCTTGTTTCTCCTTCCCTATCCTTCCACTTGTTGTATCTAGTTTTTGATTTTGATAGACAGTATTTTTCTCAGACTTGTGATATTTAGATGCTCATGTACTCAGTGACACCCCGATGTTTGGAGTTTCTATGTTGTGTTTTGGATTTTCTATCTTGTTTATGAGAAGTTTTCACTATTTAAACTGCTTAAAATCCATATTTTCATTAGAATTGTTGGAGTTGATTCGTAAGTGTCGACTTGACTAGTACCATGTTAGGCTCCATCACGACAAGCTAGTTTTGGGTCGTGACAAGTTGGTATCGGAGTCTAGGTTACATAGGTCTCACGAGTCATGAGCCGGTTTAGTAGAGTCTTGCAGATAGGTACGGAGAAGTCTGTACTTATCTTCGAGAGGCTACTGAACCTTTAGGAAACTTCACATTCTTGTATTCTTGACGTGCAGATTTGTCGATCCTGGTAACTAAACTTCTGTATTTTATTCTCTCACAGATGGGGAGGACACGTGCTATCGGGCAGGATGGACTGCCACCAGTTAGGGCCACGAGAGGCCGAGTTCATGGTAGAGGAAGAGGTGCAGCTCGTACAATGGCTAAGGCAGCACCTGCAGATCTGCTAGCTGCCCCAGTTCCGGAGCAGGTTCCGGTTGTGGATGAGCCAGTGGGGCCAGCTCAGACACCAGTTGTGCCCATTGTGATTCCAGGCCTTCAAGATGCCTTGGCTCACATTATGGCCGTGTGTACCATTCTTGCTCAGGCGGTCTCAGTTCCGGCCGCAGCAGCCACTTCTCAGGTCGAGGGAGGTACTCAGACTCCCGCCGTCCATACACCAGAGTAGGTGATGCAGGGACTCTAGACACCGGGGGCACTACTAGCCCAGCCAGCTGCAGCTTTTCAAGCCCGTGTGGTTACTGTTATGACCGATGATAAGCAGAAGAGACCAGAGAGGTTTGGGAGGCTCCGGCCTCCATCTTTTAGTGGGGTAGAGTCGGAGGATACCCAGGGCTTCTTGGATAGGTGTGAGCATATTCTTCGCACGACCGGTATTCTAGAGACCAGTGGGGTCTCGTTCACTTTTTTTCAGTTCACTGGGGCTGCCATCAGTTGGTGGGAGGCTCATGAGAGGCGCAGGTCAGTTGGTGCAACACCATTTACATGGCAGGAGTTCTCCATTCTCTTCTTGGAGAAGTTAATGCCGCAGTCTCGTAGAGAGGAGCTGCGCAAACAGTTTGAGCAGTTACATTAGGATGGCATGTTTGTGATACAGTATGAGATGAGATTTTCTTAGTTGGCTCGTCACACAGTTTGGTTAGTCTTCACTGATAGGGAGAGGATTAGGAGGTTCATTGATGGCCTCACATATCAGTTGCGGTTGCTTATGACTCGGGAGAGGGTATCTGGTGCTACTTTTGATGCGGTGGTCGACATTTCTCGACAGATAGATATGGTCCACAGTCAGGAGCAGGGTGAGGGGGAGGCCAAGAGGCCTCGAGGATCGGGTGGTTTCAGTGGTGTTAGCTCAGAGATTGTCTCGTGCTCCATCGGGTCAGGGTTCATCTATGTTGGGTCCTTCTAGCAGTTATCCGGTGCTTAGGGTTCCCTTTAGTCCCTACCATCACTATCAGATCGGGGTTTCTACGAGTGTGGAGAGCTTGGTCATATCAGGAGATATTGTCCCCGCCTTGCATGAGGTCCAACTCAGCAGAGGAGTCAGACTACGAATTCAACACCAGTTACTTCACCATCCGCATAGCCAGCTCGAGGTAGGGCACAATCATCTAGGGGTCGCCTAATAGGGGGAGGCTGATCAGGTGGAGGCCAAGCCCGATTCTATGTTATTCCTTCCAGATTAGATGTTGTTGCTTCAGATGCAGTGATCACATGTATTGTCTCAGTATGCCACAGGGGTGCCTCTGTATTATTTGACCCTAGTTCCACTTATTCGTATGTCTCATTGTATTTTTCTCATCTGGATATGCCCCGCGAGTCCTTAGTTTCATCTGTTCATGTATCTACGCCAGTGGGCGATACTATTATTGTGGACCGTGTATATCGGTCATGTGTAGTGACTATTGGGGGATTGGAGACTAGAGTTGATCTCTTATTGCTTAGTATGGTGGAATTTGACGTGATTTTGGGTATGGATTGGTTGTCTCCATGTCATGATGTTCTGTATTGTCACGCTAAGACCGTGATGTTAGGGATGTCGGGGTTGTCAAGGATTGGGTGGAGAGGTTCTCTAGACTATGTTCCCAGCAGGGTGATTTCATATTTGAAGGCCCATCGGATGATTGGGAAGGCCTTTTTGAGGGATGTTGGTGCTGATACTCCTACTATCGATTCTGTTCTGGTGGTGCGAAGAGTTTTTGGGTGTGTTCCCTGAAGACCTGCCGGGCATGCCGCCCAACAGGGATATTGACTTCGATATTGACCTGGTGCCGGGCACTCAGCCTATTTCTATTCCACCGTATCGTATGGCACCAGCTGAGTTGAAGGAATTGAAGGAGTAGTTTCAAGAACTCCTTGATAATGGGTTTATTAGGCCTAGTGTGTCACCTTGGGTGCAGCGATGCTGTTTGTGAAGAAGAATGATGGTACTATAAGGATGTGCATTGATTATAGGAAGTTGAACAAAGTCACAATCAAGAACAAGTATCCTTTGCCATGTATTGATGATCTATTTGACCAGCTTTAGGGAGCGAAGGTGTTCTCCAAGATTGATTTGAGGTCTGGGTATCACCAGTTGACGATTCAGGACTCAGATATTCTAAAGACAACATTCAAGACCTATTATGGTCATTATGAGTTCCTTGTGATGTCTTTTGGGCTGACCAACGCCCTAGAACGTTCAGACATCTGATGAACAATGTGTTTCAGCCTTATCTCGACTCGTTTGTCATAGTGTTCATTGATGATATCCTGGTGTACTCTCATAGCCAAGAGGAACATGCCCAACATTCGAGGATGTGTTACAGCGGTTGAGGGATGAGAAACTTTATGCCAAGTTCTCCAAATGTGAGTTTTGGCTCAGGTCAGTGGCATTCTGGGGACACATGGTGTCCGGTGAGGTATCCAGGTGGATCTGAAAAAGATAGAGACGGTTCAAAGTTGATCCAAATTGTTCTCAACTATAGAGATTTGGAGCTTTCTCGGCTTGGCCGGTTATTATCGTTGCTTTGTCAAGGGTTTCTCTTCTATTGCATCGCCTTTGACCAAATTGACCCAAAAGGGTGCTACTTTCAGGTGGTCGGATGAGTGTGAAGAGAGCTTTCAGAGGCTCAAGACTGCCTTGACCACAACTCCAGTTCTAGTTTTGCCTTCAGCTTTATGCTCTTATACAATGTATTATGATGCTTCTCATATCGATATTGGGTGTATTTTCATACAGCAGGGTAGAGTGATTGCATATGCTTTGCGTCAGTTGAAACCTCATGAGAAGAACTACCCTATTCATGATTTGGAGTTGGCTACCATTGTTCATGCATTAAATATTTGTAGGCATTATCTCTACGATGTGTCTTGTGAGGTGTTTACGGATCATCAGAGTTTCCAGCTCTTGTTTAAACAAAAGGATCTAAATTTGAGGCAGCGGAGATGGTTGGAGCTGCTAAAGGACTATGATATCACCATTCTGTATCATCCCGGGAAGGCCAATGTGGTGACCGTCGCCCTGACTATAAAGGCGATGAGTATGGGTAGCCTTGCATTCATTCATGTTTGTGAGAGACCACTTGCGGTTGATGTTCAGGATTTGACCAACTAGTTTGTGAGATTGGATATTTCAGAGCCCAGTCGGGTTCTAGCTTGTGTGATTTATCGATCTTCCTTATATGATAGCATTAGAGAGCGTATGTATGATGATCCCCATTTGCTTGTCCTTAAGGACACGGTTCAACATGGTGATGCCAGATATGTGACTATAGGGGATGATAGGGTATTGAGGATGCAGGGTCGGATTTGTGTGCCTAATGTGGATGGGCTAAGTGAGTTGATTCTTGAGGAGGCCCATAGTTCACGGTATTCCATTCATCCAGGTGCCGCAAAGATGTACGACTTGAGGCAACATTATTGGTGGAGGATGATGAAGAAGGATATAGCGGGGTTTGTAGCTTGGTGCCTCAACTATCAGCAGGTAAAGTATGAGCATCAGAGACTGGGTGGTTTGCTTCAGAGGATAGAGATTCCAGAGTGGAAATGGGAGCGGATCACCATGGATTTTGTAGTTGGTCTCCCACATACTTTGAGGAAGTTTGATGTTATTTGGGTAATTGTGGATCGGCTGACCAAGTTCGCGCACTTCATTCCAGTTGGTACTACTTATTCTTTAGAGCGGTTGGCTGAGATTTACATCCGAGAGATTGTGAGCCTTCACGGGGTGCCAGTGTCCATCATTTCAAATCAGGCACATAATTTACATCGCAGTTTTGGAGAGTCGTACAACGAGAGTTGGGCACCCAGGTTGAGTTGAGCACAACATTTCACCCTTAGACGGACGGACAGTCCGAGTGCACTATTCAGATATTGGAGGACATGCTACGCGCTTGTGTCATTGATTTTATGGGTTCATGGGATCAGTTTCTGCCGCTCGCGGAGTAGGCCTATAACAACAGTTACCAGTCGAGCATTCATATGGCTCCGTATGAAGCTTTGTATGGGAGACAATGTAGGTCTCCAGTGGGTTGGTTTGATTCGGGTGAGGCTAGGCTATTGGGTACTGACTTGGTTCAATATGCTTTGGACAAGGCTAAATTGATTCAGGAGCGGCTTCGTACGACGCAATCTAGACAGAAGAGTTATGCCAACAGGAAGGTCCGTGATGTTGCTTACATGGTTGGGGAGAAGGTCTTGCTCAAGGTTTCACCCATGAAGGGTGTTATGAGATTCTGAAAGAAGGGCAAGTTGAGCCCTCGGTATATTAGGCTGTTTGAGGTGCTTCAGAGGATTGGGGATGTGGTTTACAAGCTTGCATTACCACCTAGTTTGTGGAGTGTGCATCCAGTATTTCATGTTTCTATGCTCCGGAAGTATGTCGACGATCTGTCTCATGTTTTGGATTTTAATACGGTTTAGCTGGATGGTGATCTGACTTATGACGTGGAGCCTGTGGCCATTTTGGATCGACAGGTTCGAAAGTTGAGGTCAAAAGATAAAGCTTTAGTGAAGGTGCAGAGGAGAGGTCAGCCAGTTGGGGAGGCTGCTTAGGAGACCGAGCGGGAGATGCAGAGTAGATATCCACACCTATTTGAGACTTCAGGTATGTTTCTAGATCCGTTCGAGGACAAACGTTTGTTTAAGAGGGAGAAGATGTAACAACCTGTCTGCTTGTTTTGAGAATTGTAGCCCCGTCCCCCTATTTACTGCTCATTTTGTACTTTACAACTGTTACGTGACTTGCCGGGTTAGTCGGTTTAGGTACGGAGAGATTTCGTAATGAATTGAGACACTTAGTCTCAAAGTTGGAAGATTAAGCTGAAAAGGTTAACCGGATGGTGACATATGTGTAAACGACTCTAGAATGGAGTTTTTATGGTTCTGTGAGCTCCGTTGGGTGATTTCGGACTTAGGAGCGTGTCTGGATTGTGATTTGGAGGTCCGTAGTTGAATTAGGATTGAAATGGCGAAAAGTTGGATTTTGGAAAGTTTAATCGGGAGTGGTGTTGCTCCCAAACGCACACGCAAGTATACGTGGTCGTAGCAAGTAATATAATGTTAAATCGAATGTCGAACCCACAGGGACTTGCGTAAACTACTTGCTGAATCACTCTAATTGTTATTTAATCAAGCCAAAATAAAATCCAGGAATGTAACTAATTTATACTACGAATCTATGGAATAACTAATTATCAAGTACGAAAGTATTGTTGTGTATTCAGTAGAGACAAATATTCCAGGGTTGTGATCAATTCACCACTTGTATTGCATTCTATTTAACTCTCCCCTTCATATAATTCACTCATGGTTTCTAATTAATCGATAATTGCTCTCATAGACTTCTCCCGAAGCACTACTCGCCTATTCTCAATAGATTAACGCCTATATTCCTATGAAATTAATCTATTAGAACGCACTAAGATTACGATGTTTAATTAAGCACGGTGACTAGGTATATTCCTATCCTAACCACAAATCCGCTCCCCTGAAGGGTTAAGATCGCGCTCTCTTCAATTCTTCTCTAATCTATATACGGCTTTCCATAAATAGTATATAGAACCTAACTGCTGGCCAAACAATCAAGCAATTAAACACATAATTGAATAAACAACCATATATTGAGTGGACTAAAATCAAAGTTAAATTAATGTCGAACAACAATATGAATGGCTAAACCACAACCCCAGAACAATGGGTGTTTAGCCACTCATGCTAAAATCAAACAATTGCATAAGTCTTGCATAAATTGAAAATACTAGAATAAGATGAAGAAAACTGAGAAATCCTTCGCTTCCTAATGATCCTGTGTGTATCTTCTCTTTAAAAAATGGCATCCTCCTCTCAAAGTTGTGTTTTTGGGTCTATTTAAATGTTTGGGACAAGCCCTAAACGTGTGAGAGACTTCTATTCAAACCGGAAAACACTTAAAACCTTCAAAACTCAGATTGGACCGGACCAAAGACCACAGACGTTAAGCCCCAAACGCCCAGCTATAGCCTGGGCAGGCCTGGCGTTAGGGCTCTAACACCCCCCAAACGCCTGGCCATGCTAGGATTTATAGCCTAAACGCCCAGCTATAGCCTGGTATGACCAGGCTTTATGGATCAAACGCCCGGCTATAGCCCAAGTCACTCCTTTTCGACTCTTGAGCATATTTTTGATGTTTATGCATCCATTTAGCTCGGCTTCTATCTCCAATTCACCTACACATAAAATATACTCCATTATGCACATATGACGTGTATTTTTATCATTAACGCACATAAAATGTGAGGTACATAACGCTTTAAACCATGAATTCTAGCCATGCATCAAGTGGACTTTTTGATATTAGGGTCAAATTGGTATTTCGGAAGTTGGAGTAGGTATGTCGTTTCATTTGTGACTTGTGTGCAAAATTTTAGGTTATTCGGGCGTGATTTGATAGGTTTCAACGTCGTTTGTAGAAGTTGAATTTTTCTTAGTTTCAATAGGCTTGAATTTGAGTGTGATTCGTGTTTTGACGTTATGTGAGGTGATTTGAGGGCTCGACCAAGTTTGTATTGCGTTTTAAGACTTATTAGTATGTTTGGTTGAGGTCCGAAGGGCCTTGGGTTGATTCTGAATGGCTAACGGACGCAAAATTGAATTGTATGACTGCTGCAATTGGGTTCTGCTGGCATAACCGCACCTGCGGAGCTTTGATCGCAGGTACAAGAATGGATGTGCAAGTGCGAAGTTGGAGGACTGTGAGCAGATGGTCACAAGTGCGAAGGATTTTCCGCACCTGCGTGACCGCAGATGCGGCATGGGCACCGTACAATTAGAAGTTGAGAGGGCAGATGGTTCTGTAAAAGCGGATTTGTTACTCGCAGAAGCGAGTCCTCAAGAGCTGATGAGGGACCGTAGGAGCGGAAGGAACTGCATATGCGGTTGACATGTCACTTCTACGACTTCGCAAAAGCGGTTAAGTTTTCGCTTCTGGGCAGAACATATAAATTCAAGGGTTCGCGATTTTGGCTTCATTTTAACATTTTGGACTCGGGTTTAGGGGAGTTTGGAGAGGATTTTCGAGGGAATCTTGAGGTAAGTCCCATGTGCTCGTTTTTTATCAGTAATCTTGTTTTCCCATTGATTTCCCCCCTAGTTGGTGTGTATTAAGGTGTAAATTGGGGGTTCGAGGCTAGGGATTTTGACGGGTTGATTTGGGGATTTGGGTGAGGATTTGGTGTCGGATTTTGATGAATTTCGTATGGCTAGACTCGTGTTTGAATGGACTTTCGTATTTTGTGACTTTTGTCAGATTTTGAGATGTGGACCCAGGGGCCGGCTTTGAGCTGATTTCAGATTTTGATTAATAACTTTGTATTTTCTAGAGAAATTGATTCATTTAGCGCGTGTTAATTGTATTGTACTGTTTGTGGCTAGATTCGGGACATTTGGAGGCCGAATTGCGAGGTAAAGACGTATTGGAGTAGAGATTTGCTCAGATTGAGGTAAGTAACAGTTCTAAATTTGGTTATGAGGGTATGAAACCCATATTACGTGTCATGTGATTGATTTTGAGGTGACACACATGCTAGGTGACGTGCGTGTGAGCGTGCACCGTAGGAATTGGGACTTGGTCCCTTCCACGGAACTGTATAACTGATTAATTTGTTGATGTCTGTAAATTCTTCATATGAAATAGAAATCGAGTTGCAAGTCCTGTTACAAATCATGCTTAGGCCATGTGTTGGTACTGAAGGGGCCCTCAGAGGCCGTATTACATGTTAATTATCTGCTAAATTGTTGTTGTCCTCAGTCTCCATTTTACTTGCATATGAGATCTCAGTCTCTTTTGTTCCTTGATACATTACATTATTTCTGTGTTGGGCTAATTCTCTTGATTTCTGAGGGCCCGAGAGACTGGAGAGGTTGGGGCTTGATTGCCGATCTGTGAGCGAAATACGTGTATATGTTTGGATCGGGTTGCATGCCGCAACGAGACTTATGGATGTATATGTGTGTATCGGGTTACGTGTCGCAATGAGCCTTATGGTTGTATATGTGTAGATCGGGTTGCGCGCCGCAACGAGCTTTTTGGGTGCGTATGTGTGGATCGGGTTGCACGCCGCAACGAGCCTTAGGGATATATATATGGGATCGGGTTGCACGCCACATCGTGTTTCATTGATTTATGCCATGAATGGCTTAATATAGCGCTTGGGATGAACGAGCCCCTCCAGAGTTTGTACACACCCCCAGTGAGCGCAGGTACCTACTAAGCGCGAGTGGTGAGTGTCGAGTGCCGAGTGAATGGGAAGGCTGAGTGACTGTGTCCCTAAGACGATGTATTTGACTTCATTATTGTTGCACTTAGCTGCCATGCATCACTTTCTTGAAAATTTCTGAATGATATTACACTCTGTTTCACTTAAACTTGTCATGAAGTAACTGATTTAACTTAAATGGTCGAACTTGAAAGCATGCCTACTTCCTATGTTGAGATTACTGAAATTGAACTAAAATTGTGAAGCTCGTCATTACTTTCAACTCTTTATTTAGTATTGTTATTTACTGAGTTGGTTGTACTCGCGCTACATCGTGCACGTCGTGTGCAGATCCAGGTATTTTCGTACACGGTGGGTGTTGATTCACTGCGCAGTTGACCCTTCAGAGACTTCGAGGTAGCTGCTCGGCGTTTTCGCAGACCTTGTTTCTCCTTCACTATCCTTCCCCTTGTTGTCTCTAGTTTTGGATTTTTATAGACAATATTTTTCTCAGACTTGTGATATTTAGATGCTCATGTACTCAGTGACACCCCGATGTTGGGAGTTTTCGTGTTGTGTTTTCGATTTTCTATCTTGTTTATGAGAAGTTTTCACTATTTAAACTGCCTAAAATCCATATTTTTATTTGAATTGTTGGAGTTGATTCGTAAGTGTCGGCTTTCCTTGTACCACGTTAGGCGCCATCCCGACAAGCTAGTTTTGGGCAGTGACAGTAATTCTCTCTCGAGTAACTACAATAATGTACTAGTCATATTCTCTCGAATTACTCTAGCTAGCTCGCACTTTTTCACCACTCACTATGATCACATCAAAGATTCGTTATCTATAATACCGCTTCTAAACCCGCCGTATTAATCTCTCATATACGTTAGGAATGACGTTATTCAACAACCACCAAAATATGTACTCTTGCTCAAGCAATACATAACAAATAGGCATTGTTAATTGAGAGCTCTTCAATTAACTAAAATAAGCACGTAGTTGAATAAATAGAAAAAATTGAAGACTTAAGTTATATCAAAACGTATCAAGAAGTCATCCTACAAAAGGTTTCATCAAAACCCTAAATTAGCTATTCATAATAGTATGCAAAACTATAATGCTAGAATTCATAACCAATAATGAAAATAGGAATAAGAAAGTAAAAAACTCGTAAAGAATTCTCCGCCTTGCTCCTTGTGTGTTATTGCCTCCTTAGGTCCAATCCTTCCTTAGGTCGAAGCCCACCCTCCCAAAGTGAGTTTAAGTACTATTTATATGTGATAGGCTTTGCATGGGGCGAAATAATACAAGCCCACTTCGAAACAGTCTTTTTAGGTTGGCTCGTTCACTCTCTCGTGCACACTCGAGAATGAACGAGCGAAGTTCTTCTCTTTTTCTTTTCCTTCTAGGTCTCTCGTGCACTTCCGTGCCTTTTCGCCATAATTCGCTGTGTTTTTTCAAGCTCTCCTCAACTAGCTCGTTCACTCTCTCAGGTGCACGCTAGAGTGAACAAATGGAGTACTTCTCTTGTCTTTTGGTTCAAAATCAATTTCTTTTGCTCACCTTTCGTCCAACATGTTCCTACACATAAGAATACACGTAATGAACATAATTTACTACAAAAACTCACGTAACCTCAAGTAATCACACAAGTTATGAGATGAAAGTACACTGAAAAATATATATTTTTAGCCGTACATCAATTACATATAGAAATTTGATCATCCCCTCCAAATTGGATGGTCAAGTATTAACACAAGTGTGATAAAATGGTAAGGTTCCTCTTCTTTTAATTGGATATATTTGAGTTCGAAGAAGGAAAACTATTTTTTTTTCCGAATAGGAAGCGAATACAAAATCAAAAGGAACGTTCAATTGGAAGTTAAGGGATTAACATTAAAAAGTGTTACGAGATGATGACTATTTTTTCTTTTTAACTGGATGTTTGCAATCGAATAATGGGAATAAAATTTCTTTAAAGGAGGAATTTATGCCCTTCATAATTGGATATTCTTAGCACCAATTCGAAGTAACCAGATCAGTGATTTTCGATTAATATCACTAAAGGAAAATAATTAAAAGAGTGACATGTGGTTTGATTTGGTAAGAAATGGTATTAAATTAAAGTAAAATCAACATATTTAGTTTTAGTGAATAATGTACAACAAAAGAAATTAAATCAAACTAAACAAAACCGTCCATATTTATAATATTGAGATAAGCCAATACAAAAATATGGTGTGAGATATTATTTATTTTAAGTTAAACTATACGATTTTTTCAAAAGACCTCGTTGCAATAAGCTAGCGTTTATAAATTTGGTTGAAACTTAAATTTTTTTATTGAAGTTGTGTGAAAGAATAATTTTTAGAACCTCACTTGTGGGATTTTCTCATACATTTTTATTTAAAAAAAAGTTAAAGTTTTGTGAGTGGAAAAAAAAATTTCATCCAAAAAACTGATTTTTTTAAAAATTAAAAAAATTCAAACTTGTTTTAGAAATGGCGAAATGGCCTCGTGGCCACTTAAACTTGTACGAGATTTCAAAGCCGATATATAAACTTACATAGTTCCCATTTGAACACTCAAACTCGTATATTTGATAACTAATAAAAATATTTGACTGTTGACCATGCACATGTGACAATAACAAAGATGATATGGATAAAGTATGTGCAAATTACCTAAACTAAGCGCGTCATTACAATAATTTTGATTAAAAAAATTTAAAGAAAAAAGAAAAAAATAAGCACCTGCTCCAAAATCATTAAACCCCTATTCCCCCTCATGTCTTTCTATTTCTTTTCCCCGTTCTCCATCATCGTGTGCCCTCCCCTCCACCCCCCTTTCCCTTCCTTCTTTTCTTTCTCCACACTTCTAATCTTTCCCGATTCTTTATTTGTTTGTTCCAAACCCAAGCAGTAGTGGTGAAAAACAAAGAAAATCAATAAATTTTATCAAAACTTTTCTGTCAATCTTTTCTCTCACATCAATTGTCTCTCTCCTTTTTCGTATCCATCTCAAACCGGAAGACAAATAAAGAAAAGAGAAAGAACATAAAACAATTGACGAATTTTGGGTGAAAATTTTTAATTACGCGGTCAGACTTCTTCTCTCTTTTGGATTTCACCATCCGTGTTCTTCCTTGACATAGCTTCGCCGGCTCTTTTTTGTCTCGACGTAATTTTAGAAGGTGGCTCATCGATTCTTTGACTTGTAATTGAGGTATGAATTTTATGAATTTTGTTAGAAGTGAAAAATGGTGGATTTTATGGAAGTTCATGGCTGATTTGGGTCGGTCTATTGATTAGGGGGGGGGGGAAGGACCCCAATCAGTTTGGTTTTTTTTTTTGCACCCTTAAACGTGTAACAATCTCATTGATCATTTGATGATTGGATGGACATGTTTGTGTATGTGTAATACACGCGCATAGGCTCAAGGGTCAGATTTGTTTATTAGTTAAGGGAATCATGACTTCGAGTGTTCAAATAAAAAAATTCAAAGTTCGCTACAAGTTTAAGTGGCCAGGAAGCCACTACGCCTTTAAAAATTAATCATATATCATGTACAAACAATGTTTTAATTGTTTGCAAATTTTTGTTGAAAAAAGTTAGCTATGAGCTAAGAGTGTCTCTATATGTCATACATACATTTTAAATTCTCAATGTGAGACTGTATGTACACAATCAACACATAGCATTTCATATTATTCTATTTATTTTCTAGAAATCTTTGATAATATCTTATATTTATTTCTAAAATATTCGTGAATGTTAAATCTTTGGCATCTGGTTTTGTCGAGTAACCTTAAAATAAACTTGACAGCTTGTTTGAACCTTGTTAAGGGATGTCATTAGTTGATGAGGGAATATTTGGGTTTGTTCATTTTGTTTGTCCGCTATCAAGTCAAAATTTTGAAATAAAACTATTAGCCAACCACATATATAGAAATATAAAATAAAAAACAATGTTTCCGGTTAATGAGAAAAACAAGAACCAATGATTTAGGACAAAAAATAAACTTGAAATACACATCCTACGGGACCAAGAAAATTCCAAAAAGATGGATAAAAAATGAAATCGAATATACTTATTTATCATTTAATTTAATTTCATATTATTGATTTACCAAACTTCAATATAAAAGACCTTTGCAACAGTAGAGCAGCGAAATGAAATAGAGTAGGGACAGATTCGTCATTTTTGAAACAACCAACCCTGGGTTTTAGAGGAGGGAGTCTGAATAATTGAGTCTCTCTTTGCTTTTTGTTATCTACACATTTTGTTTTTCTCTCTCTACAAATCACACTCACTCTCTTTCTCTCTCTCCACAAACATATAGTGCAGTTTCTCTCTCTTCGTGTTTTAGGGCACCGTGGTGGTTGTTATCCCGGCGGCGGTTTTGAGGTATATGATTTTACTGTTTATGTGTTACTTTAGCTTTTATGGTTTTTTGTTAGATCTAGCTGTTTTTTTTCGATTTAGGGGTTTTGCCTTGCACTGATAGTTTGATTGTTCTTGCTCTCGTTGAGTTCAGTTAATTATATGATCTAAATGGCAGTATGACTGTCTTTGTTTGCTTATGTTATGAGTTTTTCTCTTATATGTTGTATGTGCCTCGAAATATAGGTTTTTAGAAGTTTGTTTGTTTCGTGGTTTATTTTAACTCTTCTGTTTTTTTTTTTTCTTTCCAAAAATGTGAAGTTATGAGTGAAGTGTTGAGCTGTTTATCACTTGTATGTTCTTTTTGATATGTTAGTTAGTTTTATAGACTGCTGTAAGGAAGTGAAGTTTGATTTCCGTTCGTGTATCATCCTGTTAGCTCTATTTTAATTGTTTGATGACTAGTTATTAAGTGATTTCCAAACTATATGATTTTTTTAAATCATTATCTGGTTCCTCTTTGTTATACTGCTTATGATACTCTTAAGGTGTGTTGCTGTAGTCCTTTGGAGGCTAAGGCTGTTAGAATGTCCTTTATATCTTCTATACTTGCGTTTAAGCATAAATGATTATATGGGTAACTAAACTGCCCATTGCTATAATTTGATTAGTGAGGTTTTGTTCTTTGTTAAATTATCAACCTATATTTTTAACAACATTTGTCTTGTTATCTTTATATATCAAGATTTATTGTTTTGTTCTATTTGTTACCATTTTCAGAGCAATCTGGATGGGAAGAAATTACCTTTTGGGTTTGGAAGTGAAAAATGTTTCTATAAATACTTGTCTCTGAAAGAAACAAAAAAAAGTCTATCCGCTCTTTAATCACAAAACAACCCAGTCGAAAATAGTGTACCCTATTCTTGTTTGAATTATGAATTCAATTAAGGTTGTACTTGTAGGAGTGAATAGTTTTATTTTGTGTTGTTTGTGGTCTTGAGAAATGGAAATTATATGAGCTTTTACCCTTTTGTTGCCCGCTAATGCGTTCTCTTTGATCATCAAAGAGTATGTCTAAAACCTTGGACATGTTTTTCTGTGAATCATAGATGAATCTAGTGAAACCTTTTATTTAGGAGCTTGTTGCTGCATAAGATTATACAGTGGATCTTTTTGTTGCTGTTTGCAATAAAAGTGTCTTGCTTGAACACATGCACATGGATGTTTAGTTTGTGATTTATGGGGTTCAGCACATAGATGTTTGGTTTGTGATTTATGGGGTTCTGGATCTGGAGCCTATAAGTTGTCCTTAGGGCTCGTAGATTGGTATCAGATACAGGCAGCAGAGGCAGCAGATACGCTTTTTGACGAGTATTATTAATTGTGTCTTGAGGAAAATGCTGTTTATCTCTTGAACATTTTTTAAGTGATAATCGTCCTTGGGTTGTTGTAGTTATTACCATGGTGCGGAAGAAGAGAACTGATGTTCCTGGTGGTGCTGAGAGTTTTGAGTCCCATGAAACTGGAGGGGGACGAGGTGGTGCCCAACGCCCATCACAGCAGCAGCAACATCAGCATCAGCAAGGTGGAGGAAGAGGCTGGGCACCTCAGCATGGAGGACATGGTGGCCGTGGTGGTGGGGGAGCTCCACGTGGTGGAATGGCCCCTCAACAGTCCTATGGTGGACATCCTGAATACTACCAACAGGGCAGGGGAACTCAGCAGTATCAACGAGGTGGAGGACAACCCCAGCGCCGTGGTGGCATGGGTGGCCGTGGGGCACCTTCTGGTGGCCCTCCTAGGCCACCAGTACCCGAGCTGCACCAAGCAACCCAGACTCCATATCAGCCTGTACCATATGGAAGACCATCTGAAACATACTCAGAGGCTGGTTCCTCGTCTCAGCCGCCTGAACCAACGACACAGCAAGTGACTCAGCAATTCCAGCAACTTGTTGTGCAGCCAGAAGCAGCTGCAACCCAAGCAATACAACCAGCATCGAGCAAGTCGATGAGGTTTCCACTCCGGCCAGGAAAGGGTAGTATTGGTATTAGATGCATAGTTAAGGCCAATCACTTCTTTGCTGAGTTACCTGACAAAGATCTGCACCAGTATGATGTGAGTGCTCAAGCATTGCTAAGTGTTCTAGTTATGATCTTCCTTTATATTATCTACTGAGGGTCTATCTTGATAATTGCTTGTCATCTTTTCTAATGGCTTTCAGGTTTCAATTACTCCTGAGGTCGCCTCTCGGGGTGTCAACCGGGCTGTCATGGAGCAGCTGGTGAAGCTTTATAGAGAATCCCATCTTGGGAAGAGGCTTCCAGCCTATGACGGAAGAAAAAGTCTATACACTGCAGGGCCCCTCCCTTTTGTTCAAAAGGATTTTAAAATCACTCTAATTGATGATGATGATGGACCTGGTGGTGCTAGGTGTGTCCCTAGGGTTTTGAGAAATCAGAATCAATCTTAGCAATATTTAATATATCCTTTTTCTTATTTGTGGTTGCAGGAGGGAAAGAGAGTTTAAAGTTGTGATCAAGCTGGCGGCTCGTGCTGATCTTCATCACTTGGGGATGTTCTTACAAGGGAGACAGGCTGATGCACCGCAAGAAGCACTTCAGGTGCTGGATATTGTGCTGCGCGAGTTGCCAACGTCCAGGTATGGTTCTTGAACTGCTATAATATCTGTTCGTCACAAGTATTGATTCCTTTTCAGATTATTTATTTATATATCTTTTCCACTTTATCATGGTTGACTGCAGGTATTGTCCTGTGGGCCGCTCTTTCTATTCCCCTCATTTAGGACGAAGACAACCACTGGGTGAAGGTTTAGAGAGCTGGCGTGGCTTCTATCAAAGTATTCGTCCTACACAGATGGGATTATCCCTGAATATTGGTCAGCACAATTTTCATGACTTCATTAAATCCTGGTTTTTGTAGCTTGATTCAGTAGAACTAGTAACTGATTGCCAGTCAAGCTCAGTACTTTTACCATAATGCTTGTCTGTACTGAGTACACATTTCTCATCATTGTGCACTTTTGTATATTGGTGGAACAGATATGTCTTCCACGGCTTTCATTGAGCCACTGCCGATTATTGACTTTGTGAGCCAGCTTCTGAATCGGGATATCTCTTCTAGACCACTGTCTGATGCTGACCGCGTTAAGGTTGGCTTTGACATTTGACAATCTTATTCATGATTGTGTCATAATCTATCTGAATTTCTTACTGTTGCCAGCGGTTGACTCGATACTTGGATTCTTCAAACATTAGGGTCATTTACATTTTTTCTTTCAGGTTGTTTGGCTACTTTTGTTTTAACTTCATTGAACTGCAGATAAAGAAGGCCCTGAGAGGTGTAAAGGTGGAGGTCACTCATCGTGGAAATATGCGGAGGAAGTATCGCATATCTGGCTTGACGTCTCAAGCAACAAGAGAGTTGACGTATGTATTTGACTTAGTATAATTATGATATAACTTTTTTCTCTGTTTATATACAGTCTTGACCATAAACTTTTTTCATTTGGATTATATATAGGTGTAATTGGTGGTGTGCCTTCTGAGCTTTTAATGTTCTGCTGTCTATATGTGGGATTTTCTCATCGTGCTAATCCTTGTTTTTTATCTGTTTTGGGCAGTTTTCCTGTCGATGAAAGAGGTACGATGAAAGCTGTTGTGGAATATTTTCGGGAAACCTATGGTTTTGTCATTCGGCATACCCAGTTGCCTTGTCTTCAAGTTGGAAATACGCAGAGGCCAAATTATTTGCCAATGGAAGTAGGTGCCTTTCTCATTGGTAACTAGTCTTTTCTAAGGTCTCATTTTTTTTTAAGATTAAGACGTCTGAATCTGAATACAAATCTGAATATCAAGATGTATATTAATATTAAGACATCTGAATCTGAATACACATTTGAATATATTAAGATGTGTATTAAGATAAGAGTAGAAATAATTAAGACCGTTTGATTTTTAACATCTGAATGTATAAAATTTATCTTTATTTGAAAATTAATAAACATAAAATTCAAATGAAATACTAACTGATCTAATATTCTATCAATAAAATATATAATTTTTTAAAATATGATAGTTGTTGATGGTGATGGATAACGGGTGAATGCCGACTAGAAGCGGTGGTTGGTGATGGTTTTAGTTGATGACGGTGGTTCATGCTAGTAGCTAGTAGTGATTGGTAGTGGTGGCGATTATGATTGAGGATGATGATGGTGGGTGGTGATAGTTAATAATGGCGGGTGGTGGTAGTAGTTGTGACTGGGAAAGATGGTGGGTGGTGGTAGGTTGTAATAATGGGCAGTGTCGCCTGTGGTTGTTGATGGTGATGGGGTGGTCAGTTGTGGTAGTTAAGGTGGATGAGTGTTGATTGTGGGCGAATGATATATGGTGGTCGGAGTGGTGGGGATAGTGGGTGGTGATGGTCGATAATGGTGGCGGCAATGATTGAGGATGATGGTGGCTCGGTGGTGGTGGTGGTGGTGGTTGAGTATGGTGGTCGTGGTGGCGGTGGCGGCATAGTGGTAGTTGATAATGGGAGGCGGTGGCGGCAGTTAATAATGAATATGTGATAGCATCTTAATGAAATTAAGTTCCTGTTATAGATCTTAATCATACAGACCTATTCAGACCCATTAAGTGGTTGTGAAGTAAAAAAACAAACACACTTAATGATTAAGATATGAATAATTAAAATTCAGACTTTAAAGACAAACGCACTTAATGTCTGAGATCTGAATGATCAAGATTCAGACCTCCATTAAGTGCAAACAAATGAGGCCTAAGTATCATGTGTATTTTATGTGCTTACATATCTTGAGTCCAGGTATGTAAGATTGTGGAAGGACAGAGATACTCAAAGCGCTTGAATGAGAGGCAGATAACAGCACTTCTTAAAGTGACCTGCCAGCGTCCTCAAGAGAGAGAACGTGATATTCTTCAGGTTGGATCTTGCTTCTGAAACTGTTTCTATTACTCTTATCCTAATAATGAGGTTCGTAGCCAATGTGTAATCTGTATGATTTATGTCCCTCGTTTGTTAATTGCTTTATGTGAACCTTGACGTAGCTATCTTTCTTTATTAAGTTTTATTGCCATGTTTCATGTACCAGTTATGATATTTTTTGAGAAGGATGCACGCATTATGGTATTTGTTTGTCGATGATGCCTCGGTAAAGGTTTTTCTACGACGAGGAGGAATGCAATGAGCCAATGACAGTATGGTAATAAATTTCCAAGATTTTCCCCGTGGTCATTGGCGAATGCAGAATTTTTCACAAGCGCTGTCACATTTAAATAAATTAACACATAAACAAAAATGTTGTAGGAAGATCATATAAATTAAAAGAAATTTAAATGCATTAATGTAATTGTGATTAATGCTCAGAAAGAAAGACAAAGATGGAATAATTTTCAAAAAAAGAAAGCAAAAAAATCTAAACCTTTGTCACAAGTAAGTAAAGATGACACTACTTAGCAAGATTGGTAGTATATTGCAGAGGGGTGTCAAGTCCAGAAGTATTTAGATTAATTTGCTAAAAGAAAAAATAAAGGCAAATTTACAGCAGGGAAGAATCGATCCTGTAACCTCCTGGATAAAACGTAGCATCTCCCCCCTTGCACCAGACAAATTTTGTTTGTCAAGTGGTGTCATCCATTAATATTAGAATGTTTTTAATGTTCAGATAACACACACACGCACACATACATATATATATATATATAAAAAATGAAAATTTTCATTGAAAAGGTGTCACGTTACCCCACTTCATCCAATATAAATCTGCCCCTGCCCATGGTTTTTAGTTAATAAATGTAAAACTGTGGCAAAGGGAATGGCAATGAGTGACCAAGGATTCATATTTGTTTTAATGAGTGTTACGAAGTGTGGTTTATTTGGTGAAAGGGTTGAATTTAGTTAGTAGAGTGTTCATTTTGATACAATTTCTGGTTCGTAATTGTACATTTAGTTGTGCATCATAGCAGAACACTTTCAAGTTGTCGTGGACAAATGTTTACAATGAGATTTTTTATGACAAGCTTAGTGGGAACACTCTTCCTGGATAAATTTTTGTTGTCTGTGCGTCTTGGTGCACTAGATACTCCTTGGTAGTCAAGGTATTCACTGATTGCTTTAGCGTTTTTCTCGGGCAAAACTTTTCCATCTTACTCTTCCTGCATGTTTTTCAGGATAAATTCAGGTCTTTTTGCAATGTTATCTGTATTTACAATCTAATACTTTCTCTTATTAGACTGTTCATCACAATGCTTATGCTGATGACCCATATGCGAAGGAGTTTGGTATTAAGATCAGTGAGAAGCTTGCTCAAGTTGAGGCTCGCGTTTTGCCTGCACCTTGGGTAAGTTGAAGCTTTCTCTAGTTTGTTTGGTGTGATCATGTGATTGAGGGTGATGGTATAACTAATCCTTCTCGATTTAGATATTCTTGCTGCAGATCTTTGCTTTGGTGAATTAAGCTTATTATAGGATTGTGAAATTACGTTAATTGTTTCTGCAGCTGAAATACCATGATACAGGTCGAGAGAAAGACTGTCTGCCACAAGTGGGCCAGTGGAATATGATGAATAAGGTAACTGAAATTAGCATAATCAAGATTCCTGTAGTTAGTTTGACTGTCATTTCTATGCAGATAAATGCCATTGATTAGTGTGTGCTCTTACAAGATTTGGTTTTGTCACTGAACACTAAACTTTAGGTCTTACTTAAGTATAGTTTAGCTGGTCTTGCCTTGTTGGTACTTGTTTACGCTACATGTAGCTTATGACAAAATACCTAACCTTGAGGAACTTCCAGTTTGTTTTTTTGTGCTTTCTTTTTGATCTTGTAAATATCCTAGAGCAATACAACTCATCAATATATTGGTGGTCAAAAAGTAGTTTGGCTACTTTTTGTTACTCATTCAAGACCGTGCATTTAATATTGTCCCCTTAGCTGATGAAAGATAAAATCCATTTGTTCTGATTCCAGTGGTTCGATCATATGATTTATCATGGACGTCGATCCATCTACTTTAGCTGCACCTTAGGATGATATAGCCTTAAAAGTGAATAGCGGGGTTCAAACAAGGAAAAACCTATGTTCCTAGCTCGACACCCAAAGACATTGAAATGGTGTAGTAATCAATGAAACAGTCAGAGGGTTGCCATGTCTATTGTCTACTCTGTTTGGATTTTCGGACAGTGTTGGATGCTTTAATTATTTACTCTTCGCTTTATTATTGTTGACAGAAAATGGTTAATGGAGGAACAGTGAACAACTGGATCTGTGTAAACTTTTCTCGCAATGTGCAAGACACAGTTGCACGTGGATTTTGTTCCGAGCTTGCACAAATGTGCATGATATCCGGAATGGTAATTCAGAAGTTCCAGTTTTCCCCCTTTTCTCCCTGTATCTGTTTGATGATCCTGAGATATAACAGTTTAAGATACTATTGTCTTTGTAGAACTTCAATCCCAATCCTGTTCTACCACCAGTGAGTGCTCGCCCTGATCAAGTTGAGAGAGTCTTAAAAACTCGATTTCATGATGCTATGACTAAGTTGCAGCCAAATGGGAGAGAGCTAGATCTTTTGATTGTGATATTACCAGACAATAACGGCTCTCTTTATGGTACACGCCTAGAATGGTGAAATTCATATGGTGCTTTTGCAAACTCCTGGAATATGCTACAGCTGAAATTTTTACTTCTTTTCCTAGGTGATCTAAAACGGATTTGTGAAACTGAACTTGGAATTGTCTCGCAATGCTGCTTGACAAAACATGTATTTAAGATGAGCAAGCAGTATTTAGCCAATGTATCCCTGAAGATAAATGTGAAGGTTGGTGGAAGAAATACTGTGCTGGTTGATGCGCTCTCTAGACGAATTCCCCTTGTCAGCGACCGCCCAACTATCATTTTTGGTGCAGATGTCACCCATCCCCACCCTGGGGAGGATTCTAGCCCGTCAATTGCTGCGGTAATTGCTGTAGACTTCATTCTTTTGGTTTCATGAATCCACTCCCTTCATCTATATATCTGAAGCAAAGAAGTGCTAACTTTTCATATTTTTCAGGTGGTTGCTTCTCAAGATTGGCCTGAGATTACAAAGTATGCTGGTTTGGTTTCTGCTCAAGCGCATAGGCAAGAGCTTATACAAGATCTGTACAAGACTTGGCAAGATCCAGTTAGAGGACCTGTGACTGGTGGCATGATAAAGTATTCCGCCTTTTTCTTTCCTTATTTTCAAGGAACATGTCTTGATTTTCAAGTTTCAAGCTAATGGACTTAATTTTGCTTCTGACTGATGGTCTGTCTCACTTATAACTCAGGGAATTGCTTATTTCCTTCCGTCGAGCAACTGGACAGAAGCCTCAGAGAATTATATTCTACAGGTATTGTTGAATAACGCTTCTATACCTGCATTATAGAAATTTCTGTTCCTTTTTTGTCTGAAGTGAATTATCCTTTTCCCTTCAGAGATGGTGTTAGTGAAGGACAATTTTATCAAGTTCTTCTTTTTGAACTTGATGCAATCCGCAAGGTATTTTCCCTTCTGTTATACCTTACTCTGCCTGTTTACTATAAACTCTGGATTTCTCTCTATTTTTTGAACCATGAAGATGGGTAGAAAACAAGCTTGCCCTTTTTTATTTGTTAGAAGGTATGAACTGACTTGAACCCAATTCAGGCATGTGCATCTTTAGAACCCAACTATCAGCCCCCAGTTACATTTGTTGTGGTCCAGAAACGTCATCATACTAGGTTGTTTGCCAATAACCACCACGACAGAAATGCAGTTGATAGGAGTGGGAACATTTTGCCCGGTGAGTTCTGTTTCTCTAGTGATTCTATACTAGCTTAGCTGCAAATGGATTCTAAAACCTTTTTATAATGTAATTGTGAAGGTACCGTTGTAGATTCAAAGATATGCCACCCTACTGAATTTGATTTCTATCTCTGTAGCCATGCCGGCATACAGGTAATAAGATTGGTATTCTATAAACATATGATAGTCATGTACAAAGGACTCTGTTGTAAGTTACTGGATTTTGTGATACTGCAGGGTACTAGCCGCCCAGCTCATTATCATGTTCTGTGGGATGAGAACAATTTTACTGCTGACGCCTTGCAGTCTTTGACTAACAATCTCTGCTATACGTAAGTTTACTTTTGAGCTGCCATAGTTCTTGAAATTTTCCAGCATTCTAATTCTGGTGGCTTAATTGTTACTCGTTGATTTCAGATATGCTAGGTGTACTCGTTCTGTCTCCATTGGTATGTACACTGCACTTGTTAGTGGCTTTTTTTCAGCATCTATTTTTATTTCTCAGTCTCACCCCCCCTCCCCCCTATCCTTTTTTTGTTTGGAATTTCTCCAATAGCATGTTACTAACTTAAGTTCATTGATGCTGTTCGCAGTTCCACCAGCATATTATGCACATTTGGCAGCTTTCCGTGCTCGGTTTTACATGGAGCCAGAGACATCTGACAGTGGATCAGTCACAAGCGCAGCTGCTTCAAACAGAGGAGGTGTAGGAGCTATGGGAAGGAGCACGCGAGCACCAGGTGCTGGTGCTGCTGTAAGGCCCCTTCCTGCTCTCAAGGAGAATGTCAAGAGGGTTATGTTTTATTGTTAGAGAAGTTTCTCGCTAAACCGGCTATATGATGTGGATATTGGTTGACTTGCTAGTAGTCATGATTGCCACTAAAATGGCAAGATGTTTTTTCTTTTGAAAATTCTTAAACTTTTATTTATCACACCTTGCCACTAAAATGGCAAGATGTTTTTTCTTTTGAAAATTCTTAAACTTTTATTTATCACACCTTGGCTTGGCTTGGCTTGGCTTGGCTTTACCTTGATGTGTGTGATATCCGGTTATTGTTTTGATCTTGCACAAACTGGGTCATGAAATTTCAATTGTGTAAGGCGTGTCAGTTTAGTAAGTCATTTGCACATGATGTTGGTGGTGTCGAACAGTTGTTCTTTAGGAGCTTGATTGCCTAATGTCGTAGTATGCCTATTTATTTTTTTATTTGGTCCTTGCTTGTAGTATGCTCCTGCGCTCCCGGCTTAGGTGCCTATTCGGAGGCTAATGTGACGGAAAAAAAGGCACTTTCTCAAAGACACCTGTGGTTAAGATGTCATAAATTCGAATTAGGGCAAGTTACATATTTAGCCACTCGGCCTAAAATAATTATATATGCTAATCAAATATACAAAAAATATGTATATTATATATTAATATATGAAAATTATATATTTTTCCGATTATTGTTTTTGGAAGCGGCTATACCTGTAGTTTTCCCTTCGAGGATTTATCAAGTTACAAATTTTCAAAAATTTGAGAAAAAAAACTATGACCAGGTCTGTCTTAATTATATGTGAGCAAACTTTGACTAGGTCTGTCTTAATTTTATGTGAGCAAGTAATTGTGACAAGTCAACTTGTAAGTTAAGATATTTTCTGCTTTACTGCTAGCTATTTGATTGAAAAGGAAAAGGAGGCTGTTCGAAAACCACATGAATCAAGGCATTATTGAAAATGTACGCATATATCATGAAATTGAGAGATCTTACACCTTTTTAATCTTGTCAACAAGCCTATCATGTGAATGAATTGGAGCAAAATTTGTTTTTGCAAGCAATGGAGATTGTTGTCGGATGCCTCAAATGCTCTAGCCAAAACGTGTCTTTTAGTCATTTCCGCCCCATTTTAGTTTCTAATTTCTATTCGCTTCATTTGAAAGGTTAAGAGAGAATTATTTTCCAACTTTAAAAAAATTAAGGGATTGATTAGAATTTACTTAGATCTTTTAGACATAATTTATCGGTAAATTCTCTTAAACCTCCTTAACATTCAGGGGTTAGTAAACTATATCTTTTCCAACTTTGATATAGTGCGTGAATGTGTACAAGAGAAACGAACAGCAAAAAGTAATACTATAATATAAAGCCTAAAAGATCGACTTGTTTTATTAAACAAAATTCCACAATAAAATCCATTAATTTGCCAATTGCTATGGTCTTAGGAGGCCATCTTGAAGGGATGCCTCACAACAATCAGGGTTCCATCTGCAACAAATTGGTACCCCTCCATAAGTACCTTCCAGCATAGCCAGAATAACCATCACCAGAAAAAACACTATTTGCTTCTTACCAAAACTCATGCTTTCTTCCATTTCAAATATTTGAAATTCTGTTCAATCCGAAAACTTGTGGTGATTGGATTTAGAACAGAGAGAGGGGTATTGATATAAGAATATGTAGTTATCAGATAATCTCCAAAGATTGTGCAAATCTCCATTAATTATTACACATCTATTTATAGTGTGTGTATGCAGATTCACTTTAAATGCTCATTTTTGGATCTTTCTTAATTTTTTTTAATAAGAACTTAATAAAATAGAGTTTAAGTTCTATTTATTGATGGAATAAAAAATATTCACACAATCACATTATTTAAAAGCTAATTGTAGATTGTTTACCTCGAAATACGAGTCACAATTAAACTTGTAATGTGGTTATAATGAAATGTGATCTAATTCAATGCCAATTGATAAATAGCTAAACAAAATAAAGGAATTAAACGATTAAAATGGACCAAACCAGTGTACTTGCAAGTTATCAACCCCGATCTGGATTAGGCTCGAGATCAAGTGCCAAAAATAGTAAAAACAACAAGAGTTAAGAGTAAGAAAAAGAGCAGAGTGTTTGTATTTCTCAGTAGCAGTGCAAGCGATAACTCGCGTATGATGATAATTCTGATAATATGATGCCTTACAAATGAACATGGTTCCTCTTTATATAGTAGAAGAATCCTAAATAAGGTATGACTCTAATTTTGGAAGTAAAATACATGATTGATATCAATAACCGTTAATGGTTCTGCCGGTTCCGAGATCTTCGCCGAGATTGGTGGCCGATTGCGGATATCTCGTGATTCTATTACTACGATGTCGATTTAGCCTAACCTCGATCCCTCAGTCTTCTTCGAGCTCGAACTTGCTTATCGACTTACTCTCGAGACATACCCTCGAACTCATATAATCAGGTACACTCGATTTTTACAACATACAGATAGTCCCGCGTTTCTTAAAATGAAATGACAAGAAACGATTTGAACCTCGATTTTTCGATATCTCGATAGTGACGTCATTTCCAGGACGTAAGCGATGGGTGTGACCGAAACGTCCCGTCGGTTTGGTTCCCAAAAACTATCAATGCATGTCTGTCGTCGGTGGGCCACTAGTGGTACCGAACCGCCATTTTAAACCTATAAATATCATCTCCTTAGTAGATTCAAACTTTACTTTGCTTTGATCATAAACTCTTGAGTTCACAATCCTTCTCGCTTTCCTCTCATCGCCACCTACTAAACCACCATTGTTCCACCGGAGCCGCCAATTCTAAACCTTCTTTTTACTCCCCACTCATACGTAAATGGCGAAGGCCTCTCAAACAGTACCGCAAAAGGAGAAAGCTCCATCTTCTTCCTCCCGGCCGACCGGCGATAAAATGCAGGTGGAACCGGCTGCCCATGAATACGTACCTGGCCCCTGTGTCCTTAGAATTGATTTTAAGGTTGATAACCCCTCATCGGTGTTGGGCCGATGCGAACATGTGTCACTGTACATGTGTTCGATTACCGAGGTCCATGCCGAGGCCATGAAGAAGGACTGCAGATGGGGTCCAGAGGTAGTGGTGCAAATTCCTACGCCTGAAGAGGGCATCACCACACATGTGAAGGGGTTTTTGAGTGTTTACACTTACCCCTTCACATTGGGTCCTGTCGACCCCGGGATCTTCGACTTCTGCAAGAGGTACGACGTCACCCTCGGTCAGCTCCACCCCTCATTTTGGCGCATAGTGGTCATGCTGCTCTTCTACTCCAACAAGACCGAGGGGTTGGAGTTCACATTGGACCACCTTATTCGGTTATACAGGCCTCGACTCTATCGAGGGCTAATCAGACTTAACTGCCGAGCAAACAAAGCCCTATTCTTGAATATCGACGAGGATAAAGATCGGGGTTGGATGAGTCGATTCATACGGGTGAGGACCTGTGATATAATACCAGAAGAAAAGATGCCATTTTCCGAGGAGTGGAAAGCCAAACGTAAGTGACTTTTTGTTCTTTTAGTTCTGTGTCTCTTTCGATCTTGTCTAACATTTTTCTTCGACCATGCAGCCGACCCTTAGATGCCCGAGATGGTGCCTGATTTTGAATATTGGATCCACAAGCTTGCCTCCACCTCGACTCGTGTTGAACGAGTGTGGAGGGATTTGACTAAAGGCAAGTGGGAGGCCAAAAACAATGGTAAGGTCCCTTCTTACGTATTCCGAAACAATTACTCCTTTTCTCCATTATTGATCTTCTTTTTATACAAGCCTGACCAAAGACACCATTATGAGGCCTTCGAGCGAAGGTGGCAAAGCTATGTCTCCGGTTCCGAGGCCAGAAAAGGACAAGAAAAGAAAAAATCCCTCGCAATCCGAGGTCTCCAAACCCAAACCTCGAAGGGTGAGGAGAAAAACAGTCGGCCTCTCAGCGGGTGCGGTCCAAACGTTGAGGGACCGGGACGAGGAAGAGGAAGAGGAAGAATAAGGATCCTCGGTGTTGATAGCTCTCCCAGAAAGGCTATCAAAGTTGCTTCGCATCTTGAGCTGCCGCCCGCTATAACCGAGCCTCACATTGAGGAGGCTCCAAAGAAAAGTTCGGGGGCGAACCCCAAGTCTCCTGAGGTCGAGGCGGTGTCTCGATCATCAACTTCTACACTGTGTGGGGCCAGTTTTCTGAAACCATGAGGATCAAACAGAGCGCTCCGAGCGATTCGCTCGGGGTCATGACAATAGGTCAAATGCCTTCAATGCCGGTCTACTCCGAAGAGGCGATAAGGGATGCCCAAAGGCTGAAGACCCTTGAGATTGGCGGAGGCTCTAGCGCTGAAAATCCTTTTTGGGACTGCTTCGTGGGGACCGATGATGCCTCCGATATCATTGATGCTTCGATCCTCATAGCGGAAGCTCAGCGTTTTTTTCCCAAGGTAAGTGCTTGTTGTTTTTTGGTCATTCCTCTTCATTGTTTTTTCCAGGTTATTATTTCTAACTTGTGTTCTTCTTCCTTGTATAGGCTTCTACCAAATTCCGAGCTGACCTTAGTCAGTGCGAAGCCGATCTCCGAAGGGTCTCGGAAGAGAGGAATGCTTTGAAGATCCTTTGTGGCCAAAAGGACGAGGTCATAAAGGACCTTCAAGCGGACCTGGCCAAGGCTCATGAAGATGAGGCCGAGTTGGACAAACAGGTAACCGCCCTTTTGATTCAGTATGGAATTGACTCCACTGTGGAAGCTAACACTTTGATGTCTCAATTGCAGTAGAAGGTGGAGAATATCGATCTTCTTCAGGCGGAGGTCGATCAGGTTAAGACCGACTGCGATCGCTGGAGAGCTAGGATGGACCCCCTTGCTGTAGAAAAGGAAGCAACTTTGGCCGAGTTATCTTCGGCGGAGGCCCAACTCCAAGATCTTAGAGAAAAAGTTTCTTTTCAGGCCAAAAGGGTCGAAGATCTCGAAGCTGGGCTCAGCAAGGCCAAGACTGAGATCAAAAAGACTAAGGCCAAGGCGGACAAATCCATAGCCATGTACCAGGCTGATGCCGTACTTGTTCAAACCCAGCTGAGGAGGCTTATAATCAAGAGCAGTGGTGCAGTGATTTGGAGAAATGCCAATCCCAGAGGGAAACCCTCGAGGAAATTCATGCTCGAGGTTTTGACCTCTCCAAAGAGATTGCTAGGGCGAAAGAGCTCGAGACCGAAGCCAGGCAGCTCGTCGCTTCTGATGATGATGATGATCGCAGGTCCGGTAATGGAGAAGACGGAGGTGAGGTTGCTGAAGAAGATGCCCCCGAAGAAGCTGTTCGGGAGGAGGCCGGTATTGAGGGGACTAGCCCCGACCATAACTAGATTGTAACTTCTTTTTTTCCTTTTTCTTTTGTTAGGCCCTGGCTGGCCTTTTGTGCACATATTTTTTGATATAATGAAATTTTTTCCTTTGATGCCTTCATGAGTTTTTCTTCCCTGTTCCTTGTATGTTTATTTGTTCCCGCTGAAAGATTTTCATTGCTTTATTTCAACTTGTGATCGAAATAAACCCTTAGGCTCTTCATTTTTACAAGGGCAAGTCTCCGAGCTATGAAGGCAAGTTCCCGCGTCTGAAACTCATTTGAGAACTTATCTCGGGGGTAGGTTAATCCAACTGATCGACGAATTATCTTTAATGGCCAAGTCCGAATGAATCTTGAGTTTTAGGATAAAGTGAACCCTAAGGTTCTCAACATATATGGTTGTTAGGTATCTCGAGTTATGAACCCTAAGGTTCTCAACATATGGTTGTTAGGTATCTCGATCTTACCGCTATACCTTTTATGTGAATCTTCGAGCTGTAGTTAATCGTTTGTTTAAGCTCATAATAACTGAACCCTTGGGTTCGAATTGAGTGAGAGCGAGGTCTCGAACTTTAATTGTATCGGCCTTTAGGCTTATTAGATCGGCCCTTAGGCTCTTTTATATTGGACCTTAGGCTCTTTAAATCGGCCCTTAGGATCTTTTAGGTTGGTCCTTAGGCTCATTAAGTTGGGCCAATTCGGCCTCTAAAACGGTTATAATTTCCCCCCTTTTCGGTTAAAAGACTTAGTGAATTTTTTTATGCCTTAGCATGTGTTTTTTGTACCCGTTGGGTTTTTCGAGGGTTCAATGGTCGGAACCTAATTTTTTCTTAACCCGTTTTTGTTAAGATAATTTAATACCTCTTGAGGCTTTTTCGAAGGCTGATATTATCGAAGCCTTTTAAGTTGAGGGCTTATTTTATCGAAGCCCTTTTTTGTTTACTTTACCGAGGGTAGCCTTATTTAATCATTTTTTCAAAGTATTTGAAGGCCTTTAGTTTATGGCGGAAGTCGGACATCTCCGAGCTGCATTATTTCGGCCGTAAACTTTTTATATGACCGTAGTCTATAATATGGCTATAGTCTTCAGGTATGTCTCTTGGACTTGTTTCCCGATGAATGTTAGTCCCCCACTGCGATGGCTTTGGCCTATATATCGGGGGGGGGGGATGCCTCTTTGAGGTCTCATGATTCCGAAGTTCGATAGCTCGAGTAGGTAGTCCCCGAGTATTCGAGGTATGCTTGCACTTGGCCCTTGGGCCATTTTTCACAAATGTTAGTTTTGCACAATAGATCATAAGTACATGACTCGTATAATAGAAATTCTTATTCAAACACGGGATGTTTGAAAAAAAAGAGAGTGCTTCTTTGTATTATTCATACATGCATACATGTTTTGTTGTCGGGACTCGGCTAATCTATATGTACGCGCTTCATTCGAGCGTTTGGCCCATTACAAAATTCTTCCTATCGAGACCCATTTACATAACATCTGAGGGTGATGTCCCCCAGTATTCGAGGTTGATTGTAAAGAAGCCTTGGATACTGTTGAATTATCCCCAAGTAGCACATAGTTGTTGCCTCGTTAAAAACCTTGTCGGAAAAACCCATTTGAGATAAAAATCGGTGTAAGGGAAAAAAAGTGCAACACGTACTTTAAAACCTGAGGTCTCGATTTCTTGGACCGGATACCTGTAACAAGTTAGTTTCGAAATAGAGTTTAAGTTCTATTTACTGATGGGATAAAAAATATTCACACAATCACATTATTTAAAAGCTAATTGTAGTTTGTTTACCTCGAAATACGAGTAACAATTAAACTTGTAATGTGATTATAAGGATATGTGATCTAATTCAATGCAAATTGATAAATAGCTAAACAAAATAAGGGAATTAAACGATTAAAATGGACCAAACCAGTGTACTTGCAAGTTATCGACCCCGGTCTGGATTAGGTTCGAGATCAAGTGCCAAGAATAGTAAAAACAAAAGGAATTAAGAGATAATATGATGCCTTACAAATGAACAAGGTTCCTCTTTATATAGTAGAGGAATCCTAAATAAGGTATGACTTTAATTTTGGAAGTAAAATACATGATTAATATCAATAACCGTTAATGGTTCTGCCGGTTCCAAGATCTTCACTGAGATTGACGGTTGATTGCGGATGTCTCGTGATTTTGTTACTGCAATGTCGATTTAGCCTAACCTCGATCCCTCAGTCTTCTTCGAGCCTGAACTTGCTTCGATATCGACTTACTCTCGAGACATACCCTCAAACTCGTATAATCGAGTACACTCGATTTTGACAGCATACATAGATAAGTATATTTAATAGCATTAATTTGTAATCTAAAATGAGTAGTTAGTAATCTATTATAAAGCGTTAAATTATACTGATAGGGTAATACTTCTGTAATTTGTCGTCTATGTAACTTAAATCCTAAAAAGTATCAGATATATAGAAAAATAGAGATGTATGCTGTGTACTTGTGGTAGAAATAGGCAAAGACGATGACAACAGAACAATAACAATAATCCGGTTGAGTAAAATTTAAAAAATAAAGTAATTTACTTTTATGTAAAATAATTTATTTGATCCAATTAAGGAAGCATAAGTTGACAAGTGAGTTCTCCTAATATATAGTGCAAGACTTCAACATGTACTTAAAATTGATTTGAACTGCCAAAGTAAGAAATAGACTATTTAACTGAATCTCACTCGAAGTTGGAATCAAGGATTAGGGAAATCTCGTGTTATGTCAACTCCATAAAATAGGTGAATTTGCGATGGTTTCATTTTTTTTAGAGTAAAATCCACTTTACCCTTTTTAACCTTTAAGCCTGGGAAACTATACCCCTTTCACATTTTGAATGGGAACGATAACCAGCTTGTACTAAAAAGTCAGTTGAAAAAATCGAACTGTTATCGATAAAAATAAAACTTCAGAATAACCCCTCTTTTTGGAGGGAATATGTTTGGCGCTAGAATAATTTTGGCCCTATATTATGATAATTTGTAAAATTCTGTGATGACCCTATAGATCGTTTTGAGTACTAATCTTAATTTTCTTGTTTCGAGACTTGTCATAGCTTCATTTGATGTTTCTTTATTTGCATGCGTGCTCCATGTCATTTTTCGAAAAGCTTTTATGTAAAATTTTGAAAAAAAAGTAATTTTTGATTTAAAATAAGGGTAGAGTTGACCACGATCAATATTTGTGGAAAACAATATCGGATCGGTGTTTTGACGATTCTGATAAATTTATATGATATTTTAGAACTTGTACGCACGTTCGATTGGGATCCTGGATGACTCTAGTGCATTTCGACGCATTATGTGATAGATTGTGAAAAATGAGTTTTCAAGTTGAAGGAGCTAGTAACCGGGTAATCACTAATAATACAGATACAAGACTGTTACATAAACATAGTAGAAATCCACAAATAACATAAAATGCAGTACAACTATCTATTATTTTTGCACATGTTCAAAAATAGTTACCAAAAAAGAATGCGATACTACTACATGGCTAAACATATGAGATTCTATTGTAGATCACTGTATCATGCATTGTACGACGTTAGAATTTTACCTGTAGGGTCTGGACCTGACCGGAAAAGAGAAACTCCGGTGACCTCCATTAACGTCGACGAAATCGCGTTTTGTCTTTTGATGTTTAGCTTAAAGTGTATATATTTCTATGTATATCGCCTCATATTTTATTTTTTTTCGTGAGTTTTAGATGTTAAATGTGATGATTTATATTAATTTGAAGTGTTTTTATGTGTATGAATGATTGGGGATCAATTGGGGACGAAACACGCGAAATTAGAGCCAAAACGGACGAAACCGGAAAAATTGCGAAATTGGGTGCCACAGGTAGCGCCCAGCACCACCTGTGGCACTGTGGGCAGTACCTAAATTAGGAGTAGCGCCCTGGTGGGCGCCCGGCACTACCCAGGGTGCCGGTGACGGGATTTTCTCCTATTTTGCCTGGGACACAGTTATTTCGGCCCTAGACCTACCCAACACGTATAAAAGCAAGTCTAAACTTTTTTGAGGGGGTTGGACGCCACTTTGGAGGAAATATACACACGGAATTTCTAGGGAGAAAAGGATTCTCAATTTTCTTCATCTTTTTCTAGTATTTACAATTAATTCAACACTTATGCAATTGTTTGATTTTAGCATGAGTGGCTAAACACCCATTGTTCTGGGGTTGTGATTTAGCCATGAATATTGTTATTCGATATTAGCTTAACCTTGATTATAGTTCACTCAATATATGGTTGTTTATTCAATTCTGTGTTTAATTGCTTAATTGTTTGGCCAACAGTTAGGTTCTATATACTATCTATGCTATACTTGGGAAAGCCGTGTATAGATTAGAGAAGAGTTGAAGAGAGCGCGATCTTAACCCTTCACGGGAGCGGACTTGTGGTTAGGATAGGAATATACCTAGTCACCGTGCTTAATTAAATATCGTAATCTTAATGCGTTCTGATAGATTAATTTCATAAGAATATAGGCGTTAATCTATTGAGAATAGGCGAGTAGTGCTTCAGGAGAAGGTTATGAGAGCAATTTTCGATTAATTAGCAACCATGAGTGAATTATATGAAAGGGAGAGTTAATTAGAACACAATACGAATAATGAATTGATCACAACCCTGGAATATTTGTCTCTATTGAATACACAACAATCAACTCGTTACTTGATAATTAGTTATTTCTTAGAATCGTAGTATAGCATAGTTACATTATTGAATTTTTATTTTGGCTTGATTAAATAACAATTATAGTGAATTTGTGAGTAGTCTACACAAGTCTCTGTGGGTTCGACACTCAATTTATCATTATATTACTTGTACGACCACGTATAGTTGCGTGTGCATTTGGGAACAACATCTCTCGACGCCATAATCACCGTTTTTGGCACCCTTACACAATCCAAATGATTCTCCAAATAGCTGCTTCTGCTGTTCTTTTATCAGCTTGAGTTCGGCACTTTATGCCTTTTGTTTTGATTTTGAGATCCCGCTGGGGATGTCAGCGTTTGAGGTTGCTGCTTGAGGTCCTGTCTGAAGCTCCATCCGTTGGTTCCGTTGAGGTTGCGTCTAGTTGAGTTTCTTTTGAGATTCAAAATTTAAAGGCATATAACCAGGATATAAACGATCTTGATAAGGAATTTAATCATCTAAAGAATCAATTTGAGGTACAATTATCTTTTAATTTCTACTCCAGCTTGTTTCAAGTAGATTTTGTCAATGTATGAGAATATGTTTCCAACATCAATGCAAACATCATTTCTGGTTTCAGATTTCAAGATGTCAACTAATGCTTGATTGTCATAAAAAAAATCAACAGAGTTAAAATATAAACTTAGGAAGTTTTAAATATTTGGAAAATCTAAATAGATAATCCAGCTTGTATTTTTACAAGGTTACCATTTACTTAAAAAAGTGTATGGTCCTTCAGTACTTCTTTCCTTTTCTTGTTTTGGTTGGATTAATTATAGTTCTCATTCTTCAATACTTAATATGAACCATTGATTAAGAAATATTTTATTTAGTGTTTTCTTTATATGAAATACTATGGTTCTATGATGGGATGGACGCAAAGTGTTGGAAGCATCTAGAGTTTAAGCTTCTTTACCTTCTTTTTGAGACACAATATACCTGTTACATGTCCTTGTCTATTAAGCTATAATTCAACCTTGTGAGAGGTTCTTGACGTGTGATTTGAGAGGATTAATGAAGAATTTTCTTGTTAGAGTATGGAGATTATGTAGAATTGTTTAATGGACTTTCAGAATCTTTGGACTTAATTATCTAGCCCATTTACAACCGTCAATATTAAGCTAGCGAATCAGCTGAACATTTGTAGAGTGCTTTAGGTGCAAATTTAATTAATTTATCGTGATTATGTATACGTTCGCGTGACATAATTATGATTTTCAAAATTAAAATTGAGGTACGCGTTCGAGCGACTTTGGCCAAACAATCTTGATAATAATAAAGTGTTATTAATTGTGTATACGTACGCATGCCATGATTCTTAACCTACCCAACAAAACGAATACATGTACCGTGATTCGTTTCAAGATAATTTTATAATTACGAATAATCAAGAAATTAAAAGAGGCAAAAGGTAAAATGCACATCGGTTCTAAAACATGCAATTAAATAATTTAATAAGGCCAGGTATGATTAAAACGATCATGCTAAAACTACGGAACCCGAAAATGCCTATTACCTTCTCCCGAGTTAACAAAATTTCTTTCCCGATCTTCTGTGTTCGCAGACCAAAAATAAAGTCATTTTTCTCAATTTGGGATTCTAAATAAACTGGTGACTTGGGACACCATAATCATTCCAAGTGGTGACTCTGAATAAATGATTAATTCCATTTCGAATAAGGTCACTTTAATTGGAAAAAAACTCCCTATTCCCTCGGGAAAAAAGAGCTCTGACACCTCCCTATCCCCAAGACTGTGTCAATGTCAATGGATGAGGATCCTCTTTTTCGATCAGTGGCGCCCTTTGCGGGTTTTCACCCGCTAACCTCTCTCATTTGTCTTCTCACCATCGCCTTATAGTGCTCTTTGCGAGTTTTCACTAACAAGACTCTCATTTTAATTTCTCTACTTACCATCGCCTTATGGTGCTCGTGAGGATTTCACCAATAAGACTATCTCATTTTATTTCTCTCATTTGGTTGTATCAGATCCAAGTGGTTGTATCCTCCAATTCTTGAACATTCTCGTTGCTTGATCGAAAGGACTTTGAAAAGGACTTGGGTGAAAAAGGATTTGGATTGAATTACAACTTTGGAACCTTTCAGGAAAAACCATCGCCAAACCATTATAACATCTGCCCCAGTTTCACTTTTGGGGGAATTTGGATTTTTGTTTTTGTGTGATTGAACCCCAGAGAGAGGCTGCCTACGTATCCTTTCAGAATCAAGTCGAACGTAGTTCAAGGACTTTTTTTTTCTTTTTTCTTTTTCCGTTTTGTTTTGTTTTCTCTTTCTTTTTCCTTTTATTTTTTTCTTTTTTTCATTTCCATTTCTTCTTGTATTTTTTTTTCAATAACACTTTCAGGTTCCAAAGAGGGTAATCAAAGGAAGGTAACCAGTTCAAAGGGTTGGCAAAAAGGGTTAATGATGTTTAGGTAGCGAGAATGAAAGCCTTCTTCATCCCAATCTGAGAACATTAATGTTGTATAGAGGATCCAACATAGTATTTTTTGACTGCACCTGTTTTGACAGTTGTTTCAAGGACATTTCCTTCGATGTGTCCCAAGTACAACGCTCTCTTTTGGCAGTTCTCTTGTTGCAATGTATGGATCTTTCCAATCTGGAGCCAATTATCCTTTAGCTGCTCCGAGTCCTTGTTTTATTTCCTTAAACTATCTTCAATGTATTATAATTCTTGATTCATTATTTCGCAGTCTGACAGCATTTTAGGATCTGGGCATGAAGTCCACAAGAATGTCATGTCATTAAAATCTGCTTTTAACAGAACTGAAAAGAGAATAGGAAACTGACAAGATTAAGAAAAGAGACATCCTGGACAATGAAATATTAATTTCACTTGATTTTTGATTTCTTTTTAAATTTTTAAAGATAGAAGGGTTTACATAAGAAAGTAAGACAATAAAAATAAAACATCCGGATTACACCCTGAAATAATCTGGACACAGAAAGGATAGCAAGACTGGCTACCGAGACTCCCGTCTGACAGGGAACTTTCAAGCTTGGCGACTGTCTTTTGGATTTTCTTCTGCCTCGGCAATGGCTGCAATGACCTTCAGTGCCAGATCAAATTCTTCATCTTCACAAATTATTCCGACTAATGGCCCATTGGTGTGAGTAGGCAGAGCATCATATTAGGGTCCTCTTCATCCTTAAGAACTACTGCCTGGACCTCGATGAGGTCTTCCACTGCTCTTTTAAGAGTCCAACAGTCTTCAGTATCAATCCCCACTGCTCCTGGGTGGTATTGACATCTAGCATCAGTTCGGTGTGAGGGGGACTCGGGGTTTGGCCGGTTCGGGGTCACTGGTTGTAGCAGACCTAGCCTGATTAGCTTTTGAAACAAACTTGAATACAATTCACCAATAGGGTTGAACTGATTCCTTCTGAGGGGTTCTCTTGGGCGAGGATTGTATTGGGGAACATTTGGTTGGGGATTATAAGGAGATTGGTAGGGACGGGAATTTCTGGGAGGTGGAGCTCGGTTTTGTGTATAATCCTGTGGCCACGCGTAAGGTTGTGTGTTCATCACCACATAGGGAGGCGGTGCCACGACATAAATAGCATATTGATGGGGATAATAGTATTGTGGTACCTTAGGAAGCATATATTATTGGTTGAATTCCCTGCGGGCCCTCGTCGAGCTTGAAGCCATCATGGCTCCCTCTTCTCTCCAATTTTTGTTCACCGAACCCCCTGAACCATTTTGAATGACCTGTGGTGTGGCCTTAAAAGCAGCTTGACTCAAGATTCGGCCCGTTTTCAAACCATTTTCGACCATCTCCCCAATTTTTATAGCCTCAGCGAACGATCTACCCATATCAGACATCATGTTCTGGAAGTAGTCCGCCTCTTGGGCCTGTAGGAAGACCATAACCATTTCAGTTTCGTCCATTGAAGGCTTTCCCTAGCGGCCTGCTTGTACCATTTGACAACATATTCACGGAAGCTTTTTACTATTTTCTTTTTCAAATTGGACAAAGAGTTTCTGTCCTGAGCGATGTCCACATTATACTGGAACTGGCGGACAAAATCTCTGACCAGATCGTCCCACACATTCCAATGAGTAATGTCTTGATCGGTGTACCACTCAGAAGCAATTCCGGTGAGACTTTCTCCAAAATAGGACTTTAACAGCTCCTCTTTTCCGCCAGTGCCCCTCAACTGGTTACAAATCATTTCAGGTGCGCGATCGGGTCTCCGTGCCCATCGTACTTTTCAAATTTTGGCACCTTGAAGCCAGTCGGCAAGTGAATATAGGGAAACATACACAGGCCGGAGTACGAAACACTCTTTTGACCACTCATACCTTGCATGTTTTTCAGGCTTTGTTCCAGGCTCTTTATCTTCCGGGCCATTTCCTCTTGCTCAGGATTCTTAACAACCATGTCTTACTCCATCGAGAAGTCACATTCCGCAGGATGAGCAAGTGAATATGGGGTCACATATGTTATTTCTGGTTGAAATTGTTGACCTTGAAAGGGTGAACGTTGGAGGATCAAAATACGACCGTGGTAGAGTTGGTTGTGATGTGGTGCAGATTTGTGCTGCAGAGAACATTGCTGGAGGTACCCTTGAATCTGGCGTCTGGGGGTGAACCACACAAGGCATTCCAGGACCATTAGACGACATGTGAGGGTATCTGCACCGGTTGAATAGGTTGGGCACAAGGATGTTGGTAGCCTCATCTGACTTGGGGATCAACTTAGGGAACCCAGGTATTGCACTCGGCGGTTCCCCACCTTTATACCAGGCGTCCCACATTCTCAACATGCAGAGACGCAACATTGTATTTTCTTCAGCAGCTGCTGATTCTGGTTGCGGAATAGCTGGTGCTGGGCTATCCTCAGGATCGATAATTGGTAGATGATTTTCGGAGGCCATAGGAACCCTACCTTTGGATCTTGTGAAGTAAGGATGAGAAGCCTGATTACCAACAAAACCAACCACCTGAACAGAACCTGGCTAATTTGCACATCCAACAACCTTGTTAGTTTGGAGACTCTTAACATATAGGATATCGCATGTTGGGATACAATGAAACTAACAGTTAAAC
Organism: Nicotiana paniculata; assembly: GCA_005239505.1. Taxonomy (NCBI): domain Eukaryota; kingdom Viridiplantae; phylum Streptophyta; class Magnoliopsida; order Solanales; family Solanaceae; genus Nicotiana; species Nicotiana paniculata. The sequence continues at coordinate 50,128 of ML316712.1, read as the reverse complement.
GCTTCTACCATGTGCTTGGACAGTTGCGTGTTTTATTCCGGCCTTTAAATGTCCTTTTCCATTCTATACCTCCATCATTTGCATTTTTGGCTCTCTCTTCTTCCTTTTTTCTTTCTCTTTTTGATGTTTTTCACTCTCTGCTTTTCTCTATTATTTTTGTCTCTTCTATTTCTTTTTCACTCTATTTTTCTTTCTTTCTTTCTTTCTTTATTTCTTTCTTTCTTTCTTTCTTTTTTCGGTTTATTTTTCACTCAAAATTTTTATGGGTATGATAGAATCCAATGGGGATTGCCTATGTATCATGATGCCACATGAACCGGATCATTACGTAGTTCAGGAAGATTGGGAACATAGTATATAAACTAACTCTTTTTTTATTTTTTATAACACTCAGACCATGAAAGTGTTTAGAAAAAGAATATATATTTTTGCATTTCATTTATTATTTTTTTTTCCGGAATTTTTGAAAGGATTTTAAGGAGGAAAGAAAATATTTTTGGATTTTTGGTTTTGATTTTTTTGAAATTTTCGAAAGAAAGACTTCTAAAGAAAAATGAAAGTATATTTTGTATTTTTGAATTTTTTGGGAAAAAGACTTCTAAAAAAGTTAGAAAATATTTTTTGATTTTTATTTGATTTATTTTCTTTTTTCGAATGAAAAACTTCTACAAAGAAAATATTTTTGGGTTAAAAGTTTTTCTTATTTGGGATTTTCTAAGGAAAGACTTCTAAAGAAGGAATTAAAGGAAATTTTTTTAGATTTTTAAAAATTGGGGACCGGAATCGATGAAGTTTGCTTACGTATCTCACATCCGGTGAGAATCAGACCCGCGTAATTCGGTCAGATTTGACATAAGCGAAAAAATATGATATTGACTCATTTTGAAATTCATTTTCTTCTCTTTTTTTTTCAAAAATTTTGGCAGAGTTTCTGGACATTTCCAAATATCGGTATTTTTCAGAACCGGGTGGATTCTCTCCTATATCACTCTTAGTTTTTCTCTTGATTTTGTTTCCCTAGCCGATGAACATGCAAGATGAAATAAATAAATGCACAAATATCACGTAAGATGCATCATGATGGTCTTTTATTTCGGGTACACCTGTCCTAGACGGACCCAACCCCAGTGTTGAGTCCCCAAAGTCAAATGCACGTGATGCAAACAAATGTTCCTACTAGGGATCCGACATGAGGCTATGTTATTCTAGGTTTAAACCTGGGGGTGTGTTCTAGACATGGCTTACCCAAGCAGACAACTCGAGCCGAGGTGGAGGCAATGTACCAGGAGCACGAAAGTCTACCCGGCCTAGTTGCTGATCCAGCCTCGTTCTTTCGGTACGACCTCTAACAGAAAAGTGGGCCACATGTACGTGTGCACCATATTTTTAGAAGACTCAAAAGGGAGGTGCAAGAAGATAATTTTAATACAGTTCAAATAATATAAAAGCGGTAAATGAGCGGCAATTAGCACATTATGCCCACAAACACAGTAATACAACAAACAATAAAGCCAAGTACAAATTACATTACAAGCTCGAATTCTGAACCCTGAACCAGAGATTCTGGGTTCGATCCCCAGCAGAGTCGCCAGAGCTGTCACACCTCCTTTCCCCCCAGGGGATAACGAGTTTTTTGTAATTAAAGTGACATTATTTGAAATGGAATTATTTATTTATTCAGAGTCGCCACTTGGAATGTTTATGGTGTCCCAAGTCACCGGTTTATTTAAGAATCCCAAATCTAGGAAAATGACTTTATTTTTTGTCTGCGAACACATAAGATCGGGTAAGGAATTCTGTTAACCCGAGAGAAGGTGTTAGGCATTTCCGGGTTTCGTGGTTTTAGCACGGTCGATTTAATCATACCTGGCTTAATTAAATCGTTTAATTACGTGTTTTAGAACCTATGTGCATTTTACCTTTTACCGCTTTTAATTGCTTGATTATTCGTAATTATGAAATTATCTTGAAACGAATCACGCGTACGTGTATTCGTTTTGTTTGGTGGGTTAAGAATCATGTCACGCGTACGTGTACACAATTAATAACACTTTATTATTATCAATATTGTTTGGCCAAAGTCGCGCGAACGCGTACCTCAGTTTTAATTTTGGAAATCATAATTATGTGGCACGAACGTATAAATAATCACGATAGATTAATTAAATTTGCGCCTAAAGAACTCTACAAATGTTCAGTTGATTCGCTAGCTTTGTATTGACAGTTGTGAATGGGCTAAATAATTAAGTCCAAAGATTCTAAAAGTCCATTAAACAATTCTACATGATCTCCATACTCTAACAAGCAAATTCTTCATTAATCTTCTCAAATCACATGTCAAGAACCTCTCATAAGATTTAATTATAGCTTAATAGCCAAGGACATGTAACATATATATTGTGTCTCAAAAATAAGGTAAAGAAGCTTAAACTCTAGATGCTTCCAACACTTTGCGTCCATCCCGTCATAGAACCATAGTATTTCATATAAAAAAATAAAGAAAATAATACATAAAAGATTTCTTAATCAGTGGTTCATATTAAGTATTGAAGAACGAGAACCATAACTAATTCAACCAAAACAAGAAAAGGAAAGAAGTACTGAAGGACCATACACTTTTTCAAGTAAACGGTAACCTTGTAAAAATACAAACTGGATTATCTATTTAGATTTTTCAAATATTTAAAACTTCCTAAGTTTATATATTAACTCTCTTGATTATTTTTATGACAATCAAGCATTACTGGGCATCTTGAAATCCGAAACAATAAATGATGTCTGCATTGATGCTGGCAACATATTATCGTACATGGACAAAATCTACTTGAAACAAGCTGGAGTAGAAATTAAAAGATAACTGTACCTCAAATTGATCCTTTAGATGATCAAATTCCTTATCAAGATCATTTATATCCTGGTTATGTGCCTTTAAACTTTGAATCTCAAAAGAAACTCAACTAAATGCAACCTCGACCGGAACCAACCGACGGAGATTCGGACATGACCTCAAGCAGCAACCTCAAATGTTGACATCTCCAGCGGGATATCGAAATCAAAACAAAAGGCAGAAAGTGCAGAACTCAAGCTGATAAAAAGAACAACAGAAGCATCTATTTGGAGAATCGTTTGGACTGTGTAAGGGTGCCGAAAACGGTGATTACGGTGTCGAGAGACAAAATACGATTTCGTCGGCGTTAATGGAGGTCACTGAAGTTTCTCTTTTCCGATCAAATCCAGAACCAGATAGATTTTGACCTTTTTTTACGCACAAACCCAACCGGCGAGGCAACAGCTCGAGCGAGGAGGCTGAAGTGGGGGTGGCTACTATCGTCTCTCACAGTTAAGAGGAAAATCAAAGAGGGATTTTTTGAGTTGGCGGCTGATGTTCTCTTTGTTGTCAAGGGGGGTCCTTATTTCTATGTTTTTTGTTGTGTTATAAAATCTGATGGGGTTGTGTGGGATAAGGGGAGTGGGCCGTTATAATTTGGGCTCAAGAGTGAGGCAACTTGGCTCAAATTTGGGGCACATCGAAGAAAATTTAAACCATTTTCCTTTAAAATAATTAAAAATATACTATAATTGTAAAATTAATTCCAATTAATTAAAGTAAAACTATATCATAATATGAAACTATTTTTTTTGGTATATTCAAATATTATAATAATAGAAACGGGTTAAAAATAATATCTTTCTAAAAATACCTCATACCTGAATTAAACAGAAAAAAATGAAACTATTTTTTGTGTTTTTAATTTTATATCTTAAAACTAAAATTACGGATAAAAATATCTATAAACTCAAATAAATATTACAAATACTACGAATACTAACGATGGTTCTAATGTGCGGGTCAAAAATTACGTGCTTACACCCTAAGAAGGAAGTGATGTTGCTGAAAAATATTAAGAAAACTCTAGCTCTGCTTAACCTCTTCGGATCCAAGAACTCTGCTGTGAAGGAAGATAATGGTGTTTCAAGTGATGAATCCTTCCCACTTACACCGCATAACGTGGACCAATCAAGGATAAATCTATGTGATAATCCATGCTACTCCCCATCATCCACAACAATCATGAAAGAAATGATGACGAACGCTTCATCCGTGGAGGAGCAACTAGTAAACTTGACAGAAGCAATTGCTGGCTTGACCAAGTGCATGCAGAATCAAGATGCTAGAATTGATAAGTTAACAGACTGTGTGGGAATATTTATGGAAGAAGAATCGACCATGTACCTAGCAAGCTCCCAGAAGCTCCAGAGAGTGATTCTCCCCTAAGACAAATAACATCCGTTAAGGCTATCCTGTCTCATCTGAAGGGATGATTTTAAACGATCAACTGAAGGATTTCATTGAAGGAACTATTAAAAATAAGTACGAAGTTGCTTCCAAGTACTCTCTTACGTACACAAAATCGTACACTGCAAGGATCTATATGGTGAAGATGCTTGATGGCTATCAACCTCCAAAGTTTCAACGGTTTGATGCAAAGGAAATCCAAAGCAACATGTGGCGTACTTTGTTGAGACATGCAATAGTGCTGGGACTTATGGAGATTACCTCGTTAAGAAGTTTGTCCATTCACTAAATTAAAATGCTTTTGATTGGTACACAGACCTCGAGGCTGGATCTACTAATATCTGGGATCAACTAGAGCAAGAGTTCCATAATTGCTTTTATAGCACGAGACATATGAGTATGATAGAACTTACAAATACTCGTCAACGTAAGGGTGAACCCGTATCGATTTTATCAATCGTTAGAGGAATGCAAACCCCAACTATAATGATAGGATTAGTGAAGTTTCTGGCATAGAGTTGTGCATCCAAGGGATACATTGGGGACTACGCTACATCTTGCAAGGTATCAAACCTAGAACATTTGAAGAACTTGAAACACATGACCATGACATGGAATTGAGCATGGACTCCGCTATAAATGAAAGGCTGCCCATCTATGAGCCTCGCAAAGGGAATGACAAGAAAGAAGTCAGGAAATAGAGCAAGTTCATACCCAACTCTGAAAGTAAAGAAGCTATGAATGTCAATACATCACCTGTGAAGTTCACAACAACGGTGAGTAAGAAGCAGAGTACGAAATCAACTTCTTTTAAAGATAATCCAAGTGGAAGGTTGACTCTAAAAGAAATTTAAGAAAAGGAGTATCCATTTTTAGATTCTTATGTGCCTGCAATTTTCGAAAAGCTTCTCGAGTTAAAGGTTATTAAGCTCCCGGAGATGAACCGGCCAAATGAAGCTGGAAAAACTGATGACCCAAATTACTGTAGATATAATCCACTTGTAAGTCATCCTCTTGAGAAGTGGTTTGTCTTTACGGACAAAGTTATGGACTTGTCCCGTGAAAAGAAGATCGTGCTTGAAGATGAGAAGGCAAGTGCGAACCAAGTCTCTATCACCTTTGGCTCATTTAGTCTGGATGAACTGTGCAACTTAAAAGAAATCAAAGATGAAGAATTACTAGAGAATAACAAAGTCGAAGTAGATCAACATAATGATGATGATGAAGGTTGGACATTGGTGACTCGTAGGCGCAACAAAAGGAGCCCACGAAATGAATCAATAGAGTAACCAACAAGGAAAATGATGGTGAAAAGACCAAGGAGATGGATTCCAGTTAAGCATTTTAAGAAAGAAAAAGTGGAGGTGCACCACCCACAAAAGCCACGACATCCAGTGATCTTGGAGGAGTTCTTACCAAGTTGGTTCTGCACGAAGATTTCACATGATAGTATTGATGCCTCTTGTTTCTATGCTGACAAAGGGGAAGAAAAGAGTGATGACCTACCATTGGTACCATATTCGGAAAATCTCATCGAGTCCATTCCTCAAGAAGTTAGTGCTTGTGAGTAAAAATTTATGTTCACGAATGACGATCTTCTACTAGGTGACACTCTTCATAACCGCCCATTATACTTGGTGAGATATATGCGCGATGAAAGAGTAAATTAAATTTTGGTTGATGGAGGATACTCAGTGAACATCTTACCAATTCGCACTGTGAAAAACTTGGAATTCCCATGAACTAAAAGTCGTGTGATGATTCAAGGATTCAACCAAGGGGGCAAAGAGCTATAGCTGCGATCAGGTTGTGAATCACCATTGAAGATAAGCAATAAAGTGAATGGATGCATGTGATCGATGCAAAGACTTATTACAACTTGCTTGGAAGGCCTGGGACACATGAGAATAAAGTGGTTCCATCTACCTACCATCAATGTTTGAAGTACTATGAGGGTGAAGTCGAGAGGGAAATATTTGCTGATGACAAGCCATTCATCGAGGCCGAGTCACACTTCGCCAAGTTATACCTAAAGAAACACATTGTGAAGGAGCTAAACGCTAATGATGTCATGAAGAGCAAGAATGACGAGCCCACGACTAAAAGAGCTGAGGTGACTACTGGTAAATCCAAAGATGTTGCTGAAGAGGTACAACCTAAATCGAATAAATCTTATAGAGGGGATATTGTGTCTTATGGCAAGAAAGTAACTTTGGCTCCAATATGTCCCTAAAAAGAAGAAAGATGGAGGTGAATCATCAAATCTCCAAACAGACATGCTAAAGGGGTTAGCTCTTCCGATCAAATGGATTAAGGCAATAAAGTTGTCATCAAAGCTACTTAGAAAGTCTGTGTCTCAGAATTTGCCACAAGATATAGTACTTCCTACGAAGCGTACGGATGAAGGTTTTGATCCCAATACTTACAAGTTATTTTCAAAGTTTGGATACAATCCCAATGAGCGATCAAAGTTAGGGAATCTCCTATCAGATGCTACTACGAGGCAACCACATGAAGGTTTGGGATATAAACAGCCCTCACCAGTGCGCATATCCTTAAGAATGGAAAGAAATAATTATATAACTGTAGAAAATGACTCTGCCTTTTCTAATAGACCTTCTGTTTTCGATCAACTTGAAAAATCAGCTATGAGGACTTCCGTATTTGAGAGATTGGGTCCATTAAAGAAGGGAAAAAGTTTAAGAGAAATTATCGAAATACAAGAACACCCATTTAGCCTAGAATCCATAAGATCTCTAAGGATTTCCAAAGTATAGTTCCTTCTAGAATATGCGACAGACAAAACTCGTGGTTTCGTGTGATAAAGTACTGAAGCTAAATCCATACACTATGGTCTACACTAAGGAACATGATGAATACGAATTGTAGGTCTTCGTATCATATTACTACGCCAGATGAGAAAAGTACTTTATCTCTAATGGAAGATGAAGAGAAATTGGAGGACCCCTCATTATGTTATCACATATATTTCAATGATGGGGACGCTCAAGAAGATGAAGATGCAAGAGATGCTCCGCCTGAACTTGAAGAAGGGGTAAAAAACAGTTGATGCTTTGAAAGAAGTAAACCTTGGCAATGATGAAGAACCGAGGCCCACTTATCTAAGTGTTTTACTAGCAGTCGATGAAGAAAGAACTTATATTGAGTTAGTAAAGGAGTTTAAGGATGTCTTTGCTTGGTGTTATAGAGAAATGCCTGGATTGGACCCCAAAGTATCAATTCATCACCTTGCAGTAAAGAATGGTGTTCGTCCTGTTAAAGAAGCTCAAAGGCGCTTTCGGCCGGACTTGGTTCCCCTGATTGAAACTAAATTTAACAAACTCATCAAAGCTGGATTTATTTGTGAAGTTAAATATCCAACATGGGTTTCAAGTATTGTCCCTACAAGGAAAAAGAATGGCCAGATTCGAGTGTGCGTTGACTTCAGGGATCTCAACAATGGGTGTCCCAAAGATGAATTCAAGCTTCCTATTCCAGAGCTGATGATCGATGCCACTACTAGTTATGAGGCAATGTCTATCATGGATGGTTTGTTAGGCTACAACCAAATTCGTATGGCAACAAAAGATGAAGAGCTTACTGCACTTCGTACCCCAAGTGTATTTTTTGCTACTAGGTAATTCCTTTTGGCTTGAAGAATGCTGGTGCTACTTACCAAAGGGGTATGCAGAATATTTTTTATGACCTTCTCCACAAGAATGTCGAATGTTATGTTGATTACTTAGTGGTAAAATCAAGAAAGAGAAGCAACTACTTGAAATACTTGAGTATGGTGTTTGAGTTGCTCTGGAGGTACCAACTTAGGATGAACCCATTGAAATGTGCATTTGGAGTTACTTCTGGAAAGTTCCTTGGTTTCATTGTCCGACATCGAGGGATCAAAATAAATCAAGCCAAAGTAGATGAAATTTTAAAAACACCTGAGCCTTGGGACATTCATGAATTGAAAAGTCTACAAGGAAAGCTAGCATACCTTAGGAGATTCATCTCAAACCTAGCTGGGAGGTGCCAACCATTCAGTCGCCTCATGGATAAAGGCGTTCCTTTCTAGTGGGACCAAGCTTGTAGCAATGCCTTTGAAAGTATTAAAACTTACTTGATGAAGCCTCCATTTTTGGCAGCCCCTATACGTGGAAAGCCATTGATACTATACATTTCGACACAAGAAAGGTCTATTGGAGCGTTGTTGGCCCAAGAAAATAGTGAAGGGAAAGAAAACTTTCTTTACTACTTGAGCAGGATGATAACACCAAATGAGCTGAATTATTCACCAATCGAAAAGTTATGTTTGGAGCTAGTATTCTCAATCCAAAAGTTGAAGCACTACTTTCAAGCTCATGCATTCCGTCTTTTTTCTTGAGAAAAGCTCATCAAGTTCGTGATATCAAAGCATGTCCTTAGTGATCGGCTAGCTACGTGGTACCTCCAGTTTCAATAATTTGAATTGTGTACATATCTCAAAATGCTATAAAGGGACAAGTGTTAGCGGACTTCTTGGAAGATCACCCTATACCTAATGATTGTGAGCTAACTTACGAACTACCTGATGAGGACGCAATGGTCATTGAAGTTCAACCTCCATGGAAGATCTACTTTGATGGTACTTCACATCACGGAGGAGCTAGTGCTGGTGTAGTATTTGTCACTTATCAAGGTGAGGTCTTGCCCTACTCTTTTATGTTGATGCAAATCTGCCCCAACAACATTGCTGAGTATCAAGCACTAATACTTGGGCTTGAAATGACTGTCGAAATGTAGCAGTTGCAATTGCAAGTCTTTGGTGACTCTAAGTTAGTGATCAACCAGCTTTTAGGTAGTTATGAGGTCAAGAAACCTGAACTGTGCCCATATCATGATTATGCTAAAAAAATTAATGAGGTGGGTCGGTGACATGACTATTCAACATGTGCCTAGGAAAGGAAACAAGAAAGCTAATGTTTTAGCTGCCCTAGCTTTATCGTTAACCCTTCCTGATCAAGTGCAAGTTACTATATCCCAAAAATGGGTAGTACCGCCGCCAAATGAGGGTGAAAATAAAGAAAATGAACTCGAGCATCTTGTTGCTGTTTATGAAGCCGAGAAGGAAGAATGACAACAACCCATTATTAATTACTTGAGCTACGGGATACTTCCAGAAAATCCAAGGAGAAGGACTGACATCCGTCATCGTGAACCTTGCTTCCTTTACTACAAAGATACTCTATACAGAAGATCATTCAAGGGCGTACTCTTGTGATGCTTAGGGGAAGATGAAGCACTCCAAGCTTTGCAAGAAGCATGTAACGATCCGACCGGTCGTTTTGAGCTATAGCGCTTCGTTCAACGGTTTGAAGTCATGAGCAGCTCCATTTCAGGTATTATGACCCGTAGGCATGGTCGGAGTTGAGTTTCGGGAAGTTCGGAGTCAAATTGGAAAGAAAATTTTCATTTTAGAAGCCCTAAGTTGGAGAAATGGACTAAGATTGGAATTTGAGTAAACAACCTCCAAATCAGGATTTGAAGGTTCCTACAGGTTCGTATGATGATTTCGGACTTAGGCGTATGTCTGGATCGGTTTTGGATAAGCCGGGAGCGTTACAGCGTATATTGTGGAAGTCAGCATTTTGAAGAAAATTTCCTAAGTTTGGCTTGAAGCACATTTCATTGTTATTGATGTTCGTTTTGGATTCCGAGCCTGGGAATAGCTCCGTATGGTAATTATGGAGTTGGGAGCGCGATCGAAAGCGAATTCGGATGTCCGTAGGTTGTTTTGAAGTCACTTGGCTGAAGATAGAATGTGAAGATTTTTGAGAAATCCGACCGGAAGTGGACATTTTGATATCGGGGTCGGAATGCGATTTCGGAGGTTGGAGAAGTTCCGTAATGTCGAATATGACTTGTGTGCAAAATTTGAGGTCAATCAGACGTAATTTCATGGGTTTCGACATCGAATGTGGAAGTTTGAAATTTCAAGTTCTTAAAGTTTAAATTTTAGAGCGATTCGTGATTTCAGCGTTGTTTGATTTGATTTGAGGCCTCGAGCAGGTCCACATTATGTTTTGGAACTTGTTGGAATGTTAGGGTTGGGCCCCGGGTGGCCCTGGGTGTTAACTGGATGAGCCTCGGACCAAGTTTGAACTTGGAGAGCATAAACTGAAGCTCCCAGCTTCTGGTGTGATCGCACCTGCACTTGGATGGCCGCAGGTGCGAGCTCGCGGATGCGGGGCACGAGTCGCAGAAGCGAAAAGGCATGGGCTGGCCAGGCACCGCGGGCGCGAAGAATTGGTCGCGAGTGCGAAGACTGCAAGCGCGAAGAATTGGACGCGGGTGCGAAGACCGCAGGCGCGAAGGTTTTGCTGCAGGCGGGGACACCGCAGGCGCGAAGGGTTTGCCGCGGGCGCGAAGATCACTGGGTAGTGAGTGTTTAAAGCGAGGGTTTGAGCATTTTTGCTCTTTTCTTCATTCTTGGGCACCTTTTGGAGCTTCTTGAGAGGGATATTCACCTAGCAACTTGGAGGTAAGTCAATCCAACCTATTACAAGTTAATTACTTGGATTATATCTAGATTTTAACATGAAAAATCATGAAAATTATTAGGAAAATTGGGAAATCTTGAAGAAAACCTAGAAAATTGTATTTGGATTTTAACCACGAATTTGAGCATGGAATTTAGTGTAAATTGTATATTTGAACTAGTAAATCTATGGGTAGAATATATCTTCGAGAAATTTCGGATTTCGGGCACGTGAGCCCAAGGGCATTTTGGTCAATTCGCTTAGCGGGGCTGGAGAATTATATAATTTGGAATTTTTGCAAATAGTAGAGTATATTTTCATTGGTGTTTTGTTGTTTGGATAGTTTGGTGCGTTGTGCATCCATTGGAGTCGTCGGGAGGGCTTGGAAGCCGGTTATGGAATGACAGAGCAAAGTAAGTCTCCTTTCTAACTTTGTGAGGGGGAATGGTCCCCCTAGGTGAACTAATTAAGTATGTGCTACTATCTGCGGGGGTTACGTACGCACGAGGTGACGGGACTCCGTGCGTAGCTACTAATATGCTTATGTCCGGGTAGTCTAGGACCCACAAGCATGCCTTACTTGTTGTACCTGTGATCTTGCTAGTAATATTAGACCGCTAATATAATCGAAATAGTAATTGAATATCTAAAAAGACTAGAGTTCATTTTCTTAATCATATAGAAAGAGAATCGATTTCCTCCGTGGATAATTGTATACCTTATAAGGTTATATTATTGAATATTATTAAACTTGGCAAATGAGTTTCAAAACAAATATTTAAATGCTATTTTTCGTGTTCCTTTAAGAAGAATTTTATCATTCTCTAGAGAAGCTGTTTTCTTGATAAAAATGTGGATTTATTATGTGAATACGTGTACATATGAGCACCTGAGTCGCAGGTATGATTCGCGAGCAGGCTAGCCTTATCGTTATTATGTTGACCGAGTCGCATGATCGATTCGTGAGCGGGGAAAATAGATGCATCTATGGTTCGAGCCGTTCGACCCTTCAGCAGTGCACAATTTATTATTGTTGGTACGCACCGTTCGACCCTCGGCATTTCTTGCGCATGATATTTACTGCGTATTTGCTGTGATTTTACCTGATTACTGGCCTGAAAATCTTAAGTTGTCGACTGAAATGATAGAGATTTAAAGTTGTTAAAATATTGAAAAAAATTGTTCTTTCCCATTGATTATTTGTTAAATGATTAAATCATCCATGTTTGATTATTTATTAATAAAATGAGGAAGACTTAAAGTGTTAAATGTGGAAGGGTTGACATTAGTAATTCCTGATCTTAATAAATTGTCTATGACATTCATGCTTAGTGTCTCACTTGATTATACTAAATTGACCTCTAGCAAGTGTCTAATTCGACCTCTCGTCACTATCTCTCTGAGGTTAGTCGGGCGACTTACTGAGTACACGTTATTTTCGTACTCATGCTACACTTGCTGTGCATTTTTATTGCACAGGTACTTTCCCAACGATGTGGCTGGTTTGGAGACTTAGGCGAGCTGTATCATCCGGAGGCGATCCGCAGCTGACAGAGTCTCCCTCATATTGTATTCATTTTGTTTTAAATTCCATTGTCCAATTTGTATCTCGGACAAGCTTTGTAATGGTTGTATAAATTCTTAGAAATTGCTCATGCACTTGTGACACCGGGTTCTGGGATATGTGTATGGGATGTATTTTATAAAAATGGAATATTAAACTGTCGTATTTACCTAACGGGTTTTTGTTTAGTTATTACATAATAAGTTAAAGGTAATGCTTTAAAAAAAAAAGTTAAAAACAAGAATTTATTTCAACTAATTAATGATTGGCTTGCCTGGCGATGGTGTCCGGCGCCATCACGAACTTAATAGATTTTGGGTCATGACAAAGCACATTCTGGGGGTATGTGGATCACATCAGTATGGACCAAAGCTCCACTTACATATAAAATGAATGGGATATTATTAGCTGACAATGGTAAAAGATTGCTTGGACTACGCTCAAAGATTCAAGACTTGCCAATTCCATGCAAATTTTATTCATCATCCGACATTTTCATCATGGCTATTTGACGCTTGGGGATTGGATGTTGTTGGACCGCTACCAAAATGTTCTAGCGGACATTTATATATTTTGGCTACAACCGATTACTTCTCAAAATGGGCGAAAGCCGTTGCCCTCAAGGAAGCAAAGAAGGAGAATGTTGCAAACTTCATCCGAGTGAATATAATCTATCGCTTTGGCATCTCTCGTTACATAATAATGGATAATGGAAATCCATTCGATAACAAGTTGATGAACAAGATCTGTGATCTCTTTGGCTTCAAGCAACGTAACTCTTCTATGTACAATGCTGCCGCCAATGATCTCGATTAGGCATTCAACAAGACTCTATGCAACTTGTTAAAGAAAGTTGTCTCCAAATCCAAACAAGATCGGCATGACCGTATGAAAGAAGCTCTGTGGCATACAGGACAACTCACCACACACTGACACAAGTGACCCAACTGTTCAAGAAGGGATCACTGATGAAGAAAATGCTCGACTTCGACTAGCAGAGTTGGAGGCTCTTGATGAGAAGAGGTTGGAAGCTCAACAGAGTCTTGAATGTTATCAAGCTCGATTGTCTCGCGCCTTCAATAAAAGAGTTCGTCCAAGATCCTTCCAAGTAGGAGATAAAGTCCTTTCCACATGAAGACCCATTATTACTTCTCATAACCCTGTAGGGAAGTTCACTTCAAAATGGGATGGGTCATATGTCGTGCAAGAAGCTTATTCAAGTGGAGCCTACAAGCTGGTTGATGCAGATGGCATGATAATCGACCCTATCAATGGCAAAGCTTTGAAATAGTATTATCCTTGAAGTTGCGATGCTCCTTAACGCAATAGCATAAACTGAATGTTACTTCTGACCACAAAAGTATAAACTGATGACCCAAAAAAATTAAAATAAAATGAGTTCGCTAGGTTGAAAAACTTGAAAGAGGTGGCCTAGGAAAAAGTTAGGACATAAAAAAATAAAAATAAAAAACAAAAAAAACCCACCCATTCTGAACAATGGTAGGGATTGATCCTCTTCACCGAGGTACGTAGGCAGCTTAGAGTTTTATTCTATGTTCAGTCATATACGTTCAAAAGATACATAGTGCCCCAAACTTTTTTCAAATATAGTATGATGGAATATAATCCAATTCAATCAGCACTTGAAAATCTAGCTGAGATACCATGAATTTATTGAATTTTGGATCCTATTTTATTTAAAAGCAGCAAGCCTCTATGGTAAAATAGTATCTTCAATGGAATGATTACAATATATTAGGAGGCTACTAAGTATTTGCATTGAAGCCTGAAGATCCTTTATGTCTTCATATTCGCCAAACCTTTAAGGTTCCCTAAAAAAAGGGGGAAGGAAAGAGCGACATTAGAAGGGAACACAAGTATAAGAAGGAAGATTACCTGGCATGACGTTTCAAATTCAGTGAGACTTGAACCCAAGATATTTGGTGAGAATGAAGCTCTTTAATTTCAATTTCTGGAAATTAAAAAGTCTTGTGATTTTGAGGCTCGCATACCAAGACATAAAACTTTGGCGAAGTCGCGCTAATTTGGAACTGTCGATATATTAGAAACTAAAGTCGACTTCAAAATTTTATCTGAAACTATAATTAAGGCATTAAATTTTACATTTTGGATATGTTTTAGATTTTGAAGTTTAGTTTTCAAGAAATGAAACGGTTCGTGATTTCGATGTTCCCACATCAATATACAAAAGTTATGGTAAAGTCATGCAATTTGAAATCATCGGCATACAAAATTTAATATTGATTTCGAAATATTATTTGAAGCTATCCTTAAGGCATTAAATTTTACATTTTGGAAAAGTTTTAGATTTTGAAGTTTAGTTTCCAAGAAATCAAACGGCTCGGTGATTTCGTCGTTCCTATATCAAGATACAAAAGTTTTGGTGAAGTCACACAAATCTAAAATCGTTGGCGTGTCAGAATTTGATATTGATTTCAAAATTTCATCTGAAACTATCCTTAAGAGCATTCAATTTTACATTTTGGATATGTTTTATATTTGGAAGTTTGGTTTCCAAAAAATAAAATGATTTGATTTGACATTTCTATACCAAGATATGATATTTTTTGGTGAGACTGCACAAATCAGAAATTTTCAACGTGGTGGAATCTAAAGTTGGTTTCAAAATATTATCTGGGGCAATTATGAAGGTGTTCGATTCTAAGTTTTGGGTATGTTTTAGATATTGAAGTCTAAATTTTGAGAAATTAAGCGGTTTATTATTTGGACTTTCCCACAGCAAGATATGAATCTTTTGTTACAAGCGCGTAAAGCTGATAATTGTAAATGCGACTAAGATAAAAGTCGGACCTTGTAAAGCAAAGAGAAGCAATCTTATTTATGATGAACAAACTATCTACTAGGTCAATCTAACATAAAGAAAAAATGGGAGATAATGCTAATAGTCTAATCTGAACAAAACTTGTAGTTGATCAATTCTTGATACCTAGTCTCCAGGTTCTTCTTCTTCTCCTCCAGATTGCCTGAATCATCAACAGTCAACAAATTTATGTTGTCATATGAAGAGACCTCAGTCTCAGTAGCTGAAACTTTTTCTCGAATCTCTTCAAACTTATTTTGAGTCGTTTTTTAACACCTTCGAGATTCTCCCTCTCTTGTTATAATGTCTGCAACCTCTTCACAACTGTCTTCAGTTTCTTTTCACTAGAGGAAATTTTCTTGACTTTATTGCTTGCTTCAAGTTTGAACGATTCAAGACGCTCCTTAGCTTTGGAAATCAGCTATAACTTCTCATCTTCACTCATTTTATCAGCCAAATTGGATAAATATTGGTCATATGAAGCGACAAGCTCGAAAAGAGAATCCAGTAAACTCTTTAATGGAGAAAGATCCAAAACATTCGCCTTTATCATATCCTCAAAAATCTCAGTGATTTGCTCCCTATAAGATGAGATAAATTATGCAAGATTTTTGGAGAGTCTATTGCAAATATCTTCCCAAAGACCCAAGATGAATTCCTTTTTTCGATTACAGACAATGCTCTTTCCTTCATAAATAGATACTGCTGCATTTTTCGTTGGTAGAACGCGAGTTATCTCATTTTCTTAGATATATGGACTTTATTTGAAAAAAGAGTGTGTAAGGAGTTGAAGATTAGCGAGTAAAAACTATTGTTTCACTTGAAATACTCCCTAAACTATTTTTTCAAATTTTCACCAGTAACTCAAATACTGAAGTTCACTATATGTAAATACTGATGGCCCAAAAAATATTGAAGTTTAGTGTTTGAAAATACTGAAAATATGCATCGACGAGAATAATAAAAATTACCAGTCGAATGAACTTGCATAGTATTAAGCAGTTGATCTGACCAAGATAATGATCCTAACTGGTCTTCTCGGGTGATAGCCAAACATACAACTTTGTCATGGGATCCTATTTCCAACAAACACTAATTCTCCACACTGCATCAATGAGGTAACTGGTAATCCTCCAACCCGTATACGGTCAAAATTGGGCTCACCCGATTTTGTTTGATTAACCGAGACTAGGATGGTGGGCCAAGGATCAGACCCGTTTTATACAAGACCGAGACACGAAGGTGCGGTACCAAGATCGGGATTCGAAGTACCTATCGAGATCGAGACCAGCAAGGATCGAGACCAAACATGATAGACATCGAGCAAGACCGAAGAAAGCCTACTAACGGAAAGCCGAGATGTCCGTGATCGGTCGAGGATCGTGGTGGAAAGCTCGGCACGACTCAAATCAAGAATGTTTATTTAGCCAATCATGAGATTTCCTTATGTATTTATAATTGTACCATAAGTAAAATTTCTCTACTATATAAATGTGGGTTCTAATCATTTGTAATCATCTAATTCTCGCATAACAAAGCAATACAATACACTTTTCTCTTAAGCTCTCTTGTTCTTCAGTTCAGCCCATATTACTTAATTATACACTCTACCGATTCGAGGGCGATCTAGCTCGAGGGAAAAGTTCCACTTTATATTGGTTTGCTTTATTTTACAATCCTTTTTATTAATTATCATATTTATAAATTTGTGATAGGTAAATCACGTATCCTTAAAACCGTTTGGATCCTACCATGGGGCTAAGGATAATAGTGATCGCTTGGTGCTGATTCTCATAACACACGCTGCTTTACGCTTTTTCTCGTAAGTGTTTTTGATTTCAGGATCAACATGTCGAACTCTCAAACAATACCCACACACGCTGACAATGGCCTTGGTTTTCATGGGGAAAACGATAACATAGCCTCCCCCTTAAGGGAGTACCGACGCAGACCCCATCGACGTCAGTCCCCATGTTGCCCTGAATGCGAATCTGGGTGTCGATCTAGAAATTAGCATTCGCAGAGATGTTCGATTAGACGGTCAGAATGCACAGGGCGTCGAAGATGGTGGATTCAGACTTCGATTAATATTTGAAATGTTGCAGGCTCAACAAGCTGCCATAGTCAACTCCAAAATCAGAACAACACACCGAGTAGGGCCAAACCCGAGCCCTCACTAGAAGTTGTTCACAGGGCCGAACTAGTATCGAAGAGGTCAAAAATGAATAAATCTTACTGACCCTGGTATCATGAAAATGCTAGAGGAGCTCACGAGGCAAATTGAATCAGGGGAGAAGAAGATTGAAGCAAATGACAGAAAATTGGTAACGTACAATTCCCGATTTGATCAAAATTGCGGGGGCACCACCGATTCTGAAGGATTTGGATTCGAAAAAGTTCTTGCATAAGCCTTTCCCCCCAAGTTTGGCTCCTAAGCCCATCTCAAAGAAATTTCGAATGTCGGAAATTCCCAAGTATAATGGAACCACCGACCCCAATGAGCATGTCAGTACTTACACATGCACAATAAAGGGGAACTATTTAGAGGATGATGAGATTGAGTCCGTTCTGCTGAAGAAGTTCGGAGAAACTTTATCGAAGGGGGTGATGATATGGTATCATAATTTGCCTCCCAACTCCATTGATTCCTTTGCCATGCTCGTAGATTCCTCGTCAAAGCACACGGCGGAGCCATAAAGGTCGAGACTAGGAAGTCAGACCTCTTCAAAGTGAAGAAGAAAGACAACGAGATGCTTAAAGAATTCGTATCTTGGTTCCAGATAGAACGCATGGACCTATCCCTGGTCGCAGATGATTGGTCCGTCCAGGCTCTTACTCAAGTGCTGAACATACGAAGTTCAGTGGCCTCTCGACAGTTAAAGCATAATTTAATCAAATATCCAGCTGTGACCTGGGCCGATGAGCACAATCGGTACCAGTCAAAAATGAGGGTCGAGGATGATCAGTTGGGACTCCTTCCGGTTCCGTTTATCCAACCAGGACCGTAGACAGAATTCAAAGGGACATCGACAGAGAACCACGATTGAACAAAGATCGGTATCAACGATACGATGGAGATCAGAGAAACAACTGTCCTGGATGCAACCCAATTCAAAATGATCGAAGAAATGATCGAGGACAGATCTCCCGAGGGCTCATGAGTAAGAGTTGTTTTGATAGCAATGTCGAGCCCATAGAAGCACCTCGACTATCGGAATACAACTTCAATGTTGATGCATCAGCTATTGTATCGGCCATTGGACGGGTCAAAGACACCAGGTGGACCCGACCCCTACAGACCGATCTGGCCCAGAGAAATCCTAATCAGATTTGCAAATACCATGGTACTGATGGTCATAGAACATAGGACTGCAGACAGCCGAGGGAGGAGGTAGCCTATTTGTTTAACGAGGGTCATCTTCAAGAATTCTTGAGCGACCGAGCTAAGATCCACTTCATAGACAGGGATGCTAACAGGAATAATGAACTGGAAGAGCCACAACACATGATTCACATGATCGTCGGTGGGATCGACATTCCACAGAGACCAGTATTCAAGTGTACCAAGGTGTCGATCACGAGGGAAAAGAGAACTCGGGACTATATACTGTAAGGGACCTTGTCTTTCAATGACGACGATGCAGAGGGGATCTCACAACCCCATAACGACGCACTGGTAATATATGTTCTTAAGAATAAAATTCAAGTTAAACGTGTTTTGATTGATCCAAGCAGCTCGACCAACATCATCCGATTAAGGGTCATAGAGCAGCTCGACTTACAAGATCAAATTGTGCCCGTGATCCGAGTTCTTAACTATTTCAACATGGCGAGTGAAACCACCAAAGGCGAAATTATATTTCCAGTGAACGTGACCGGGACCATCCAAGAAACAAAGTTCCATGTGATTGAGGGTGACATGAGGTACAACACCCTGGTCGGAAGACCTTGGATCCATAATATGAGGGCGGTACCCTCGACCATTCAGCAAGTTGTGAAATTCCCAACACTGGAAGGAGTCCAAAAGATGTACGAAGAGCAACCTGCTGCCAAGGAGATGTTTGCAGTCATTGAAGTGATACCGGTCTCGGAACTCTCATTAACGAAGGAATCAGATTCGAAGGGAAAACAAGAGGCCAAATAGCAACCATAAGTACCAGCCTTGACCCAATCGGAAGAGCAGGGGATAGACGAGGATGATGAGTATTGGATTCCCCGATATTTTATAATTCCCGATGACTCGAACGCCACAAAATCAACGGTCTAAGAGATGGAACAAGTCATACTGATCGAGTACCTGCCCGAACGAAATGTATACGTGGGCACGAGGTTAACTCCCGAGCTCAGGAAAAAACTCATTCAATTCCTTTTAGATAACATGGATTGCTATGCTTGGTCCCATCTCGATATGACAGGTATCTTTCCGGACATCACCACCCATCGATTAAGCTTTGACCCAATGTTCCGCCCAGTAAAACAAAAAAGAAGGCCCCAGTCCAAGGTTAAGCATGCATTCATCAAGGATGAGGTAACCAAACTTCTCAAAATAGGGTCCATTCGCGAAGTAAAATATCCCGAATGGTTAACAAATGTAGTGGTAGTCCCTAAGAAGGGAAATAAACTTAGAATGTGCGTAGATTATAAAGACTTGAACAAAGCATTCCCTAAGGATTCTTTTCCTTTGCCGAATATCGACCGTATGACCGATACCATGACCGGCCATAAGATTCTCAATTTTCTCGATGCCTACTCCGGGTACAACCAAATATAGATGAACCCGAAAGATCAGGAAAAGACTTCGTTTATCACTAAATACGACACCTATTGTTATAATGTAATTCCGTTCAGACTAAAAATTACTGGTGCAACTTATCAACGCCTAGTAAATCGAATGTTCGAAGAACAAATAGGAAAATCGATGGAAGTTTATATTGATGACATGTTAGTTAAGTCCCTGCGAGTAGAGCACCATTTGAAACATTTCAGGAGACTTTCGATATACTGAGAAAGTACAATATGAAGCTCAACCCGGAGAAGTGCACATTCGGGGTCGGCTCGGGCAAGTTCCTTGGCTTCATGGTATCTAATCGGGGAATCAAGATCAACCCTGACAAAATCAAGTCTATCGAGGATATCACGGTCGTAGATAATGCCAAGGCCGTACAGAGGCTAACGAGGCGCATAGCCGCCCTAGAACGATTCATTACGAGGTTCTCGTATAGGAGTCACCGATTCTTCTCACTTCTTAAGAAGAAGAGTAGCTTTACATGGACTCCGGAGTGCCAACAAGCCCTGGAGGAACTAAAATGATACTTATCGAGCCTGCAACTGCTTCACACTCTCGAAAGTGGACGAGAAACTCTACTTGTACTTGGAAGTCTCAGAAATTACAGTAAGTAGAGTCCTAGTTCGAGAAGAACAAGGTACACAATTCCCTGTTTACTATACTAGTCGGACCTTAGGTAAGGCTGAAACCAGATATCCACATTTAGAAAAATTAGAGCTTGCTTTAATAAGCGCCTCTGGGAAATTAAAACTATATTTCCAATGTCATCCAATATGTATTGTAACTACCTATCCTCTTCGCAATATTTTTCACAAGCCCGAACTTTCGAGTCGATTGGCCAAATGGGCCGTTGAGATCATTGGGTACGATATTGAGTATTGACCTCGAATGACCATCAAGTCACAAATCTTGGAAGACTTCGCGACCTACTTCTGCCAGCCCTTGTACCCGAGGTCGAAAGAGAACTGTTATTAAAATCAGGTACATCATCTGTCATGCCCCAACCTCGGGGAGCGCGACCGACACTCAACTAAGTAAACCCAGTCAATCAAGCCTGTTAGACATTTCCTACCCGACTTGTTTATGATCAAAAGGAGACACGTTACCATTAGTTAAAAAGTGGAAAGATCATATATGTAAACATTACAAGTTCATTTTACTTTATTTTCATTACACCATAGTTAAGTTCCCAAAAATACATACACTTTACAATTTAGTAGAACAAGAGTTCAAAATATACATAATCCGTTGACCTTTCTAATACCCATATACAACCCATATCATGTCTACGGAGCCTCTAAACAGATACAAAAGAGTGCATCAAAAGTGCCGGCAACAAGGCCCCCGGCTATACCTCAAGTACAATACATAAGGAACAAAAGATGTACGACCCCGAAATGAAATGGGGCTCACCAAAACTGCTGAGAAGAGGATGCACCACTAGCTATGATCGACACTATATTCTATGGACCCACTTACATCCATTCAAATATGTAGTGCTCCCGATAAAAGGGACGTTAGTACTGTCGAATAGTTCTAGTATGCACAGCTAAGTACCATCTCAATAAAATGAATAATAATTACAAAAGGGAAAAGCAGTTGTGAGATCAATAAGAGCTTCAAGCAATACTAGAATGTCAAGTAAGGATCACATAAGTTCTTAATCAAATGACATCTTATTAAGTTGGTAATCTTTGGTTCCATGTGCCACAATCCACAATACCACCGTGTTCTTACACGGAGTCCGATCTCGACCCGATCGGCTAGGTCATCTCGATTGAGACATCAACCATATCCTCATTTTCAATCATCAATACCGGCACATTTACCACCATGTGTGCGGCATGGTGTCCGATCACGGCCCGATCGGCTAAGACATCTCAATTGAGATATTATCCTTCCAATCAATCATCTCAATTTACATTTCCTTCCCATCTTTTGATACATTGGCACGAGGGTCCTCATTTATTAAATCGTTATTGGCTCTTGGCCGTATCTTACATTTTCAAGTTTGCCCCTTTTACACATTCAACATTATTATCACATCAATAGTAACAAGGTATTTCATTCAGGACTTATTTGCACACGGGAGTAATTTAGATTCTAGAGCACATAGAGGCTTTTCACAATTTGACATAATAATGTTTATTCGAATTTGACTTGAAGTCTCAAAATTTGTAACACATATTTCATGTCTTTAACACATTTCCAAATGTTAAGATAACATGATGAAAGCACAAGAACATATAGGACACCTATATCTATCAATGCAAATACATTTGGAATAGCAAGTTTTACACGATCAGTTTAGGATTTACATCGAGTTCATGAATCACCAAGGGTTCAATTATAAGAAGAGGGGTATTAGCCATACATACCTCAATGGAGCTTTCCTTATGTTCTACAATAAATTCTGCAACCCTTAGCACCTTCAATCTATTTTAGGAATGTCACAAGTTGATTTAAGAATTAGAAGGATGATAAAAACTTTAGCCCATTTGAGCACATTATCAAGCACTAGGTGTGCACTATATTTTAAAGATCTTTTGTGAAAGATTCAATCAACCCATACCCCATACTTTACCATTTTTAGCTCATATTCATCCTATGTTCCTTCACCACCCATGCATGCAAAACAAACAACCCTCAAGCCCATGAACTATCTTGCTAATTACCCATTTTAGCAGAAATTTCGAAATTATGAGTTGGGGCATAGATTCTTACCTTTAAGGAGAAGACTTAGTGAACTTCACTTGACAATCTTCAAGGTTTTATGCAAGAATTGAGGAATAATTAGATGGACATTACTCTCTCACTCTAGGACTCTTTCTCTCACTCTAAAGCATAAAAAATATGCTCAAAATGAACCATAACATATGTTTAACGACATGGTATTGGGTTTAAATTTAGAAATTTGGATCCCCAACACGGATCTGCGGTCTTATATGCGACCGCATAATGGCTATAGGGTTCGCAAAATGATCGCAAAAGTGGCCCTCAGGGGCTTGAATTTTTGCCCCAGTATGCGACCAATATGCGGTCCGCAGACCTGTTCTGCGGTCACATAATGCACCGCAGAACCTCCCTTTGCAAAATCTCAAGGACGATTATGCGACCAATATGCGGCCCGCAAAATAGTTATACGGTCGCATAATTGGCCGCGGAACTGACCTCAAAATTGGGCCGCATAATGGGTCGCAGAAATGCACTCTTCTTTAAAACATTTTCATTTAACTCGGTAGCGTACGAAATTTCAGGTTTTAGGTAAACATTTTACGGGGCCTTACATCATTGGGGGTGTGGACCCTCTTCACGGACGGCGCTTCAAATGCGAAGGGGTCCGGGCTGGGTATTGTTCTAAAACCACCCACGGGTAATATTATTAGACAATCTATCAGGACTTTTAAATTAACTAACAATGAGGCCGAGTATGAGGCCATGATTGCACGTCTCGAGTTGTCTAAAAGTTTGGGAGCAGAGGTCATCGAGGCCAAATGTGATTCCATCCTCGTGGTAAACCAAGTCAACAGGACTTTTGAAGTCCAAGAAGACCGAATGCAGAGGTACTTGGATAAGCTACAGGTAACTCTACATCGATTTAAAGAATGAACCTTACAACATGTACCTCGGTAACAGAACAACGAGGCCGACACTCTTACAAACTTCGGGTCATCGGTCGAAGATGACGAACTTAACTCGGGGACTGTCGTACAACTAACGAGATCGATGATCGAAGAAGGTCACACCGAGATAAACTCTATAATTCTGACCTGGGATTGGAGAAATAAGTACATAGAATACCTAAAGAATGAGAAACTTCCATCAGATCCAAAGGAGTCGAGAGTTCTACGTACAAAGGCAACACAATTCACTTTGTCCGAGGACGGAACGCTGTTTAGAAGAATGTTCGATGGACCATTGGCAATATGTTTCGGATTGGGAGATACTGATTACGTCCTACGGGAAGTTCACGAAGGCACTTGTGGAAATCATTCTGGTGCCGAATCATTGGTTCAAAAAGTTATCAGAGCAGGGTACTACTGGATCGATATGGAAAATGATGCAAAGGAGTTCGTTCGAAAATGCGACAAATGTCAAAGGTATGTGCCAATGATTAACCAATCCGGAGATCAACTACATTCGGTCTTATCTTCATGGTCGTTAATGAAATGGGGGATGGACATCGTCTGCCCTATCGCATCGACCCTAGGTAAAGCTCAGTTTATTTTATTTATGACTGATTATTTTTCTAAGTGGGTTGAAGTAGGATTTCGAGAAAGTTTGAGAAAAAGAAGTCATAGACTTCATTTGGGACCACATTATATGTCGATTCGGGATGCCTATTGAGATCGTGTGTGATAATGGAAAGCAATTCATCGGCAATAAGGTAACTAAATTTCTCGAAGATCACAAGATCAAAAGAATTTTATCGACACCTTATCACCCCAGCGGGAATGGACAAGCCGAATCGACCAACAAAACCATTATTCAAAATATTAAGAAAAGGTTGTTCGACACCAAAGGAAAATGGATAGAGATAACGCCCGAGATTCTTTGGGCATACTGCACAACGTCGAAGTCCAGTACGGGAGCAACATCGTTCTCGTTAGTCTATGGCACCGAAGCTCTTATCCCAGACGAGGTTGGAGATCCTAGCCTGAGGTTTCGATATGCAATAGGGGAATCAAATCATGAGGCCATGAATAAGAGCCTAGAGTTGTTGGCCACACAAAAATAGCGGATCGAAAGGTACTATAATCGAAGAGCCAATCTTCGATATTTTAACGTCGGAGACTTGATGCTAAGAAAAGTCACCCTCAACAACCGAAATCCGAATGAAGCAAAACTGGGTCCGAATTGGGAGGGACCGTATCAGGTCCTCGAAATCCTCGAAAAAGGAACCTACAAACTCGGCACGATTAACGACGAGAAACTACCGAGAAATTGGAACATATCGCTCCTAAAACGATACTACTGCTAAGATACGTCCCTTCTATTTTTCATTTATATTTTAAATTAACCATTGCAGGTGTTCGATCAGGAATAATGATGGATTCTTCAACACGAAGTCTTTAGGTATGAAAGCACGCATTGCACTCTTTTTCTCTTAGACCGGTTTTGTCTCAAATGGGTTTTCCGACAATCTTTTAATGAGGCAACCATTGATCGTGCTAACTTAGAACAATTCAACAGTATCCAAGGATTCTTTCAATCGACCTCGAATACTGGGGGGAGTTTCCCTAGAATGTCAACTTCGTTGCAAGGAAATTACTTCGTGACATCAGGGTCTTGATAGGTAAATTTTGTAAGGGCCAAACGATTGAATGAACTGTGCCCATATAGGTTGCTCGAGCCCTGACACCTAACATGTACGCATGTATAATAATTTATTAAGAGAAGTATTTTTCCTTGCCGATATCTCATTCATTCAAAAATTTCTCTAGTTTACAATTTCATACTCTCGGTCTATTGTGCAAACAGGCTTAAGGGCCGATCATAACTAGAGTTCGAACAAATACCCCCACGCTCGGGGACTGCTATCCGAAAAATAGACGAGATCGAATTATTAAAACTTTGAGATCATAAGACCTTAAAGGAAACCCTCGATTTTTATAGTCCATGGCCACCCCACTCGGGGACTGATACTTCGGGCAAGCTCGAAGTGAAATGGGAAAATAAGCCCAAGAGGCAATTCCCGAAATTAAAATGCTACGGCCAAATTAACACGGTTCGGAGATGTCCAAATTCCGTAATGAAATAGGCCTTCGAATTTTTTCATAAACCGGTTAAAAAGGCTAAAAACCATAAAGGGCTTCGATAATATCAAGCCTTGAAAACTCTAATGAGTACAAAATTGTTCGAACTCTCGAATACATATTTTACAAGTACAAATGGTGAAAAACTTTTCCAAGCCGAAAAAGGGGAGAAGTCCATAAATATTTCCTTTTTACAAAGGCCATATCGGCCTAGTATAAAAAGCCTAAGGGCCACTTTAGCTTTGGGTTCGAGACTGACCTTGCTAAAAAAAACCTAAGGGTTACCTCACCTCGAGTTCGAGCAAGCATTCACTCGATCATAAAGGCTATGCTAGTTCGGTTTCGATCGAATTACTTAAACCTCGGATTTTTGAATGCAATTTCATAAGGCAGAGATGAAGTGAAATTTCACAAGATAAGACAGAAAGGAAGAAAATCTTTATATATATCAAAAAGTTATTTACAAGGGCAATGTGGCCCGATCAGAATTCTATACAAAAATCCAAAAAGAAAGATATAGATCCTAAGTGCATAGCCTTCTCCAGGAGAAACATTTTTGCCCTTGGGGTCTTCTCCTCTCTCGTACACGCTCATGCTCCCGGAATCATTATCATCGGGAGAGGCCAACGCTTTGGCTTCACCTTCAAGCTCTTTTGCATTTTCGATCTCGGCAGTAAGATCGAAGCCACGAGCGTGGATCTCCTCGAGAGTCTCCCTTCAAGACTGGCACTTAGCATGCTCGACAACCCAATATGCTTGAACCCGAGCAACATCGGAAACTTCCTTTTCTCGATCTTGAGCAGCTTCGGCGTCAAATTAGTAGCTGGCCACAATTGCCTCATCATCGGCCTTGGTCGTCTCAACCTCAGATTTGTCCACGCAAGTTCTGTTACCAGCTTCTCTCGACCAGAGGTTGCTAAACCCAACCAAGTCTGGAACTCCTCAATTTTCTTGGCTTGCACCAAATTCTTCTCTTTCATGCTTTGGAGTTGGGTCTCAGTCGAGGTTAGTTGAGCTCGAGTAGCCTCTTCTTCTGAGGCAAGATGGTCCATATTTTTTTTCCATGTTGTGGTCTCCGCCTTCACCGCATACACTTCCTTACAAAGTTGCCTGAGTATATCAAGATTTTGCTGGACATGTGGGATTGAATTGTTAGCCGTCACACCGGAATTGATGTCATAAACTTCTAAGGTTCTTATTACCTGCTCGACCAAGTCGCTTTGTTATTTCTAAGCCGTAACTAGCTCAACTCGAAGGCCCTTTGCCTCCTCTTCTCTTTGCTCACTGAGAAGCTTGAGGGCATCTTTCTCAGTGAGTCCTCGAATTTCGGCCTCATATCGGCTCAACTCCCCTCGAGACCGAAATAAAACTTCGTGATAAGCACCGAGTCCTAACAAAATTAAAAAAAAGAGTTATACGAGAAAAACACAAGTATAAAAATTGATATTGACAAAGAGAGTAGGGGCTTACCCGATTCAAATCCTGTTGGGACTCGTTAAAGAGATGCTCCCACCTCGTCCATCAAATCTTGGTCTTCATCCATAACCAAACTCCGAAGATAGCTAGCCACCCCTACGGTGGCGGCAAGAACTCGTGCATCCTCCGGGACCAAGTTGATGATCGTACATTTGCACCCGGGATCGTTACTAGGGGCCGAAAACTAGCTGGTCAGTCTGAAACCCTAGGAAGCTTCGCCCGAGCTCTTCCTCGGTACCTCTAAGTCGCTTAGACCAGTGACATCGTCCACCCTGGCAAAATAACCGCGGAAGGGGTCCTCCTCACCATGGTTTGAGAAGTCTTTAAGGCCCGAGCATCCCAAATCATCTCCTCGGAGAATGAAATAAATGATGGGGAATCTTCGATCTCTATTTCCCCAAGTGGATCTTTTGGGGCATCCTCTCTGTCTCAAGAAGCCTCGAGCGCGGCCTGCACAGTTACTTCTGTAGCCTTCTCACCCCGAGGTGAGGCACCTTCGGCTTTGCCGGCTCGGGGACTTTGATTGAATTCCTCTCTTGGACCCTATCAGATCAGGGTAGAATATTTTGGCTTCTACCGGTCCAGCGGCCTTTTGACCCTCGGTATTAGCTCGTGCTCGAGCTACCAGACCGAAATCATCCTGTTTTTCTTCTTCTTCTTCCGCCTCCCTTATAAGTTGGACTGACTCCACGGATAGGGGGGTGACATTCTTCTTAGGATTACGAGCCACTCTCTTTTTAGGCTTTTGCCCCTCGGAGGTCAAGGTCCTTTTCCTTTTTCTCTCCTTTGCCGAATTCGAGATGGAGAATGAGGTTTCGTCATCACCGAACGGAGGCCTCATAGTCACATATTTTCTGAGATCTACAAAAAAGGAAACTGAGTAATATCGGAAGAATGTTTTAATAATGATCAAATCGTCAAAGGCTGGAATAAGGCTTACCATGATTCTTGGTTTCCTACCGGCCCTTTGATAAATCGCTCCATGCGCGCTCAGCATGTGTTGATGTCGAGACTGGGCTGCTAACCCAGCTCTCGAGATGAGGAACCGCACCCAACATCCAGAAAGCAGCTGCACCAGAAAAGAACATCGATAAGGGAAGATGAAGAAGTAAAAATAACAAACAAAAACTAAAAATGGAGTCGTACTTACATTTCGTATTCCATTTCTCGGGAAATGGCATGCTCTCAGCCGGAATCAGGTCTGTGGTCCTCACTCGGACGAACCGGCCCATCCAATCTCGATCTTTGTCTTTGTCTATGCTTGAGATGAGTGCCTTGGTGGCCCGGCTTTCGAGTTTTATTAGCCCACCTCGATAAAGTCGAGGATGTACAATCTTATCAGATGATCGAGGGTGAAAGGAAGCCCGTCGATCTTGCTCACAAAAAAATGGAGCAGTATCACGATCCTCCAAAGGGAGGGGTGAATTTGGCCAAGGGTCACTTGATACTTCTTGCGTGATGACCGGATCGAGAGGACCCAATGTGAAAGGGTAAGTGTAAACATTCAAGAACACTTTCACGTGGGTCGTGATCGCTTCTTCTGGGGCCGGTATCACGACCTCTTTGTTTCCCCAGTTGCAGTCCTTCTTCACTTGTTCAAGGAAACTTTTTGATATCGAGCATATGTATCTCGATACCGGTTCGCATCGACCGGAGACCCATGATGTCTTCTCGACTTTGAAGTCGGAACAAAGAACAACCCCCCTTCCCCGGGAACAAACTTATCAGGGCATGGCTCCGCCGTTATTTTCTCGTTGGCCGGCCGAGACGAGGAGACGATTTCTTTCTATGGAACGACTTTAGACGTCTTAGCCATTTTTAGGGCAGAGAAGAATTGAGATTGAGATGTTTGGTGTTTTAGAAGGAAAAATCAATAGAACTTAAAGACTTGAAGATAAGAAGCTCGAAGAATGCAAAGAACTTTGAAGATTGGAGTAGAAGAGATTGAAAGTAAAGTTTGAAAGAATGGAAAAGGGACCTATTTATGGGTTTCACGGCGACGGTTCAAAGCTTGTAGTGGCCAACCATCAACTGACGCACATTAAATGACTGGGGAACTGTACTGATGGGATGTTTCGGTCACCTCTGTCGCTTACGTCAAGGTGCTGACGTCATGACAAATCGGGGTAAAGATCGGAGACTCAATTCGTTTCTTATCATTACACTCCAAAAATGAGGGGACTATCTGTATACAGTCAAAACCGGAATCACCCGATTTTGTTTGACTAACCGAAACTAGGATGGCCGGCCGAGGATCGACCTCATGTTATATTAGACTGAGACACGAAGGTGCTGTACCAAACTCGGGATTTGAAGTACCTATCGAGATCGAGACCAGCAAGGATCGAGACCAAACGGGATAGACATCGAGCAAGACCGAAGAAAGCCTACTAACGGAAAGCTGAGATATCCGTGATCGGCGAGGATCATGGCGGAAATATCGGCACAAATCAAATCAAGAACGTTTATTTAGCCAATCATGAGATTTCCTTATGTATTTAGAACTGTACCATAAGTAAAATTCCTCTACTATATAAAGGGGGGTTCTAATCGTTTGTAATCATCTAATTATCGCATAACAAAGCAATACAATACACTTTTCTCTTAAGCTCTCTTGTTCTTCAGTTCAGTCCATATTACTTAATTATACACTCTGCCGATTCGGGGCCGATCTAGCTCGAGGGCCAAGTTCCACTTTATATTGGTTTGCTTTATTTTACAGTCAATTTCTAACATTAATTATCATATTTATCAATTTGCGCTAGGTGAAATCACGTATTCTTAAAACCACTTATAAATTTAATTGTTATCGGATTTTAAGGGTAAACACTAACCTTTTTCTGATTCCTGCAAATTAAGGTAATAGAAAGTGTATCAAAAAGATACTAGCTACATTGAAAGAACTTTTGTTAAGATATCTTAATCTCATTCAGCAGTCTTTGATCGTCTAGCTTATTCACTTTTTGGAAGGAAAAAGGCAATGCTCCTCTCTTGCCTTCTAACCGGCGACTGATTTTTCTTACCTCCTGCTCACCAACTATATGCTCTTCTCCGTTTTGCGCTTTCTTGCATTCGCACTGCAAGTTGGAACAGTATGGCAATTTGTTTTACACAACCGGTTTACTAGAACTTGGTGGAGAAATTTGTACAAGATGATGTCATTTCTACCTCTAGTGTATTCACTACTTATCCCCACTGGCTTCTTGTCACAGGAAGAAGCAAAGAAGCGGTTGATGCGATGATGGAGCTCCCAGCTGTTCTTGTTGGTAATATACTCCTGAGTTGAATGAACTGCCGTTCACTTCTCTATCGGGATCAGCTTACATTGCTGGGATCTCATATATCCTTTTTCTCCTGGAGAGAGAGTGTAAAAATGTGCAAGAGTCAAAAGGATATATGCTGGATTCAGTTGGGCAACAGGAATCATGGCCGCAATTCATGTACTGTATGTCTACTCTTTGGAGCTCTTCCCAACAAATGAAAGAAACTCTGTTGTTTCTTTACTACGTCAAACTTCGATGTTAGGGGCATCCGTTGTCCCTCTGGTAGTTGTAATTGGACGACAAAGCCCAGCGCTCTATCTTCAGTGGATATTTGAGACAAAGAATGCTCCGGTTTATGAGACTTTGGGGCATCGAGAGCAGGATGAACATCTGTACTTGGGTTCCTATTGATTCAGGAATTGAACTTGGTAAGTATCTTGAAATTTTACTGGAGAATGTCAGCCTTATTAGGAATTCGGTGTGCATATATTCATAGACCTAGTAAATGCAGAAATTCTTACTAAATTGAAATTTACAGTTACTGACTGCAAAGCCAAGACTTGCATTTTCTTCCACGGTTAGTTTAAGATGGTAATGAGATCTAGATAAGCAGCCTCATGTACTCGTTTGTTTTGTGTGTTGTTTACCTGTAAAATGGTACAATTGAATTTATACGTAGTATTATAGACAAGTGAATTAATTTAATTCTGAAATAATAGATGAATTAAATAAAAACATAATACCTAGCCTTGAGATAATGATAAAATAGCAATTCCAGAAGCAAGACTTCCGAGCACAACAACAATGATATCAATAAACAAGAAGAAAGAATTATATTGAGATTTGAATATAGTGTAGTGTATGCTTGCCAGAAAAGCCGTGTCCTTTATAGTGATAATAGAACTTACTGTTTATAGCTGCACCTAGGGAACAAGCTCATAGGATCAAGCCCATCTTTAATGTCAATTATGAGGGCCATTGAAGAATGTGTAACGGCGGACAGTAAATGCCATATTTCTTATAACGGGCAGTGTACTTAATGTTGTAGAATATTCTTCATTAATTGCTATCGGATGACAAACATTTATTTCATCTTTATGAGTATCATTCTTTCCGGTAATAGACAGCATCATTGCCTTCGATTCAGCTATCTTCTGTCTTCGGCTCCACGTGTCACTTCCTCATGCGATCATTTAATATAATATATTTTACCCTATACAAATGGTCCCCCTATTTTCTGGTGGCATAACTTTGTGTCATCGGGAAGTTGGTAGAAACGTTCTTTTTGGCGGAAAATTTACTGACTACCTCTGAAAAGTTTTGATAGTTGATTAGGCACACGTCTATCCACATTTAATGTACCGAACACGTGTCATCCGACGATTTAGCATAACTTTTGCCGGTTATCGAGGTAATTATGACCACGAGTTTAGCCGACTATACCTTTACTTATACGCATTAACCTTCTTCATTTACACTTCATAATACTCTAAATTTTCTCAGACTTTCTTTACTCAACTCATACTTCATTTTTAACCTTTCTTTAGCTTCCTTCTTTGAGAAAAAAACCCTCATCTTGATAAAAAATGGCCTCTTAATCAAGAAACCCTATTTCTTCAAAGAATAAAGGTAAAACTGATGATGATTCTCCTCCCGGTGAGTACCATCATCCCAAAGAATCTGATCACCACTAAAAATTTTGAAGAGAAATATCCTTCGACTCAGCATCGTACGTGGGTTGTTAGCATATACCCCTCTTATATCCGTCCTTATAGACCAGTATCCCCGTTGTGAAGGAAGACCGTTACTTTCATGATTTGGATATTATCGCTCCTGACCTGGCGAAGCAGATAACTTTACCCAAGAAGGGTTTTACATATTTCTACACGTATCCCTTCACTTAGGGAGTGTTTTCTTTGAGTAGAGAGCTTGACTCTGCCATTGTGGAGTTCTGCCTCCGCTATCAGGTGTGCTTGACACGGGTAAGCCCTTATGTGTGGAGGGCAATCGCTTATCTTCGGCGCCTGTGCCAGGAGACGGGAGAAGAGCTCCTTAGCTCGAGTGATGAACCTCTATTCCCCCAAATCTTTCATGGGGGAATGATAAATTTTAGCAAGTGCGGCCACCAAGCACTACAATCCATCATGGATGATGACAATGGCCGTGGGCGGATGGAACGGTTCATTTCAGTTGCTACTAGTGACATCATCCCGACAACAACTCCGGCTTTCCCTGAATTATGGAACCGCATTCGTAAGTCTATTGCTTGTTTCTTCTTCTATTAAAGATCATTCCACATTATTATTGACTCTTCTTCTTTACCTGTTTCAGTGACCCGGTGGGTTCCACCTAGGGTTGATGGTTCAGACCAATGGGTCCAGATAATTTTAGACGTTACTATGCCCGAAACCCGCATGTGGATAGAGATGTCCCTGAAATACGGGTGGAAGGCTAAAAATCATGGTAAGTCGAACTCATCTTGTTTTTACCTTTTCACATAAGGAAGTTGTTTGACTCTTTTATCCTGTTGGATTCAGGTCTACCATAGGGCTCAGTTGTCATCCTCGAGGAGGACATTTTGGCTAATCCAGTTGATGCAGCGAGGCTAGTGTAGGAGGTTTTTACATAGACAGGTATCTCCGGGCCTGCTTATGGTGCGAGTGATTCTTCCCGGAGTCCCAGGCCAGAGAAAAGCAACCAAAAAGAAGGTGTTCCTCTGCGGTCGGGGGAAGAATAAGAGGGCGAAGAATGCCGCTCCCGAGTCATCTTCGGAAGTTGTGGTGACGAGCCCTCCGCCTGGGCCGGACATAGACACTGTGATGATTGACGATGAATTGGAAACCTGTGAGGAGTTGTGGTGACGAGCCCTCCGCCTGGGCCGGCCATACACCAACTAAGGACGATAACTCGATGCTCTGGGGGGAGTTTGAAATAGTGGAAAATGCCAACTCCCATTTTCGGATCCCAGTCGGTATGCTCGGTACTGTGAGGCTGAGTACCGGGTCCCTGCCGTCTTCGATTGACGAGCAACCAACACCCATCACTGCACTTGTCTCAACCACTTCTCGCCCTTCAACGCCATCAACTTCATCTCCTTCTTCACCGACTCTTCCACCAGCAACTACTACATCATCTCCACTGGCCACATCTATCCGAGAATAGGATGTTCCTCTCCCTAGTACCCAGTTCATGGGAACTTGGGGCATAATTGCGAGGCCCCCTCAGAAAATCTGCAAAGAAGGAGGAGCGTTACTCTCTCGATTTGTACCGGGTGCAATATGTTATCCCGGTCGGTGGAACTTACTAACTATCTAAAGCCTTTGGCTTCAAAAAAAGAATGGGAAAAGATACACGCTCTCTCGGGAGAGTTCTTGTTGAACAATGCTATACTTAACGCCGCAACGGTACTCTTCATTTCCTTTTTTATCTCTTGTATCTTTGATATAATAGTATTTTGAGTTTTACTTTTTTGTTTTGCAGGACAATTTCCTTGATTCCGAGGGCCTCCAAAGGTTGATTCAGGATAAGGAGGAACTTACCTACGAGGGGGATCAACGTTTGGCCGAGTGGGACCAAACTGCTACTCGCCTCTTAAAATTGGAAGCCAAAGTCGCTGAGGTTGTTGTGTTAGAGTCTCGTTTGCAGCAAAGAGAGCAAGAAGTAGAGACCCTTAGCCAGGAAATCGCCCCGCTGAGGGTTCAATTTGAAGAGTCTAGGGCCAAAAGGGCTGAAGTTCATAGTGTCGTTCTTGATGCATATGATCGTGAGGCTACCACAGCTGAAATATTGAATAATTTGGAGGCAACCTTGAACTTAAAATTGAAGAGCTTGCTGTTGCCGGGGTGAAATATGCCAAATTTGAGAAGAAGTATAAGAGGAACATTGAGCATAATAGACTTTTTAATACTATTGTCCGTGATCTCGATGTTAGCCTCTGGTCCATTAGATCTGCACGGGAAAATTTTTCTGCTGAGGTTGACCAACATAAATATAAACTCAAGCGCCGAGCGGCTTCCCTCGTTGTTAAAACAACATATGTTATGTACAACACGAGGAAAAAAACCTTGGAAGAGGCTAAGCATGTGTTATTTACTCTAATGTCGAAATCGCTAAAGCTCGTGGGCTGGAGTCAACTGCTAAAAAGGGTCTTCCGACCAGGCCTGATGCATTTGGTTCTTCTAGTTCTGGTTTTGAATTCTAAGGAACTGAAGAGGAACTGGAAAGCGTCGATGCTGAAGGTCAAAATGATGAAGGCCAAGACATTGAGTCGGTGGCGGATCTACCCACTTCTCTTGGGGGTGCAGATGCTTCTCTTCCTCTAGGTTTCGGATATGCAGCAACTTATCTTTTCATTTCTTTTCCCAACTTTTGTACCTGTGTTGTTTTGCACATTCATTGTAAATAAAAAACAACATTTGCTCAAGTATTGCGTGATTTTTCCTTTCTGCGTACTTTTGTTTAAGCATTTATTCAAGTTTAATCTTTGCATCCTTTTTCGTTTAAGTTTTTTGCGCAAGTTTTACTGTTTGTGTCTAATTATTCAAGGCTTTGGGTATGGTTTTCCCCTGAAAGCATTTGGATTTCGGGCACAGGTTCTTCCAAAATCTTGAGGGTTTTCTTAAGAGGACCATCTTATGTTTACAGTGCTCTTGAAGAGTACGTCTCCTGTTTGTTATGGCACTAGCATTTGAAGTACTTGTTTAACTTTCAAATGAAAAAATCAATTCATCGTTCAGAAAAAAAACAAGATAATAATAAAAAGACTTTACTTTATTCCTTCCATTTTCAAAAAGTACATAAGCATCCATGTGCTAAAGTGAAATTTCCATTTCTTGTGGCTAACTTGTACAACTTGGTTTTACGGGGCTGGACGTGCAGTCCTCGGTCCCGATGATATAACTATGCTTCCGAGTTTCGCATTCTAGTCGAAGAAGCGGTTGTTGTCGCCGTATCCTCATCTCATTCCCCCCGGTGTTCGAGTGCGAAAAATGCGATTTGGAAAACTGGAAGTTTAACACCTTCGGGGATTCCACTAATCAATCGTTAGATAATATTCCATTAGGTAACAAACTTTACTTCCCCTTAGGAATTTAAGCTATCGAACCAAAGACTATATAAAAATCCCCTAGTGGCTTGCGCTTGTGAATGGTCGGGTAACTTTTGCTCGATAGAAAACTGAATTTCTCAGTGGGAAATTTGCTACTGAGCAAAAGATTATCTAACCGCTCCAGAGTGGTTCTTCGCTTGTGTGCCTTGTTATTAAAAGATCTTATTGTTGTTGTTGAAACTTACTTCATAGTATGCTTTCTATTGCTGCCTCGTTAAAAACCTTGCCAAAAAAACCAATTGAGACAAGAACTGGACGAAGGGAAAAATAGTGCATCACATCCTTTCAGTACAGGTGGGTCATCAGCAATAGTATCTCTTGAGATGTGCCACGTTCAATTTTCTTGAAATTTTTTCTCCATATTGATTCTCCAACACGTATGAACCTTTCACGGTGACAGCTGAAACCCGGTAGGGGTCTTCCCATGTTGGACCTAGCTTCCCTATGTTGGGTTCCTCGGTGTTTTGAGTTACTTTCCTTAAAACCAAGTCTCCCACTTTGAAATAACGGAGGTTGGATCTTCCATTGTAATATCTTTCGATTCTTTGCTTTTGAACTGCCATCCTTATATGCCCCAAGTCTCTATGCTCATCGAGCAGCTCCAAATTGACCAGTATTGATTCATTGTTTGTTTCTTCATCTGCCTGGAAGTATCTCAAGGTAGGATCCCCCACTTCCACCGGGATCAGGGCCTCTGCTCCATACACAAGGGAGAAAGGAGTCTCTCATGTACTCTATTTGACCGTTGTTCGGTACGCCTATAATACTCCAGGCAGTTTCTTGGGCCATTTGCCTTTAGCTTCTTCCAATCTCTTTTTGAGATTCTGTATAATTATTTGTTCTTTGATTCTGCTTTACCGTTTGCGCTCGGATGATAGGGCGAAGATCTGATCCTTTTGATTTTCAAGTCTTCAAGGAACTTTGTGACCTTTGCGCCTATAAATTGTGGCTCATTGTCGCAGGTTATCTCTTTTGGTATCCTAAATCTGTAAATCATGTTCTCCCACAAGAAATCCACCACTTTACGTTCGCCGATTTCTGATAAAGACCTACTTCAACCCACTTAGAAAAGTAGTCAGTTAAAATCAAAAGAAATCTTACCTTACCAGGAGCCGGTGGAAGTGGTCCGACGATATTCATTCCCCACTTCATGAACGGTCATGAAGACAAAGCTGAGTGTAATGGTTCTTCTAGTTTATGTACCAACAGTGCGTAACATTGATAGTTATCACATTTTTTAACAAAAGCTTTGGCGTCGTGTTCCATTCGGGGCCAATAGTAGTCTGCCTTTACCAATTTTAGTACTAAGGAATCTGCGCTTGAATGATTTCCACAGATACCTTCAGGGACATCTCTCATAACATAATTAGCTTCGGAGGCTCCCAAACATTGGTCCAGCGGACTTTGGAAAGATTTCCTGTACAATTGACCTCCTTTGAAACTATACCGTGCTGCTTTAGCGTGCAGCGCCCGGGATGCCTTGGGATCTTCAGGAAAATTGTCGTGCTCGAGTTAATAAATGATCTCATTCCTCCAGTCCCAGACCAAATTAGTCGCGTTTGCCTCATAATAATTATCTACGTCCAGATCTGAGTGCATAAGTTGTACGATCGTACCGGAGTCTGATCCCTTCATTTTCGTAGATGATCCAAGATTATCTAATGTATCCTCTTTCGCATTTTCTTCCCTCGAGATATGCGTAATTGACCACTCCCGGAATCGAGCAAGCATATCCTAAACCTTCGCTATGTAATGTTGCATGTGTTCATCTTTGGCTTTGAAGATCCCGTAGACCTGATTTACCACCAGCTGGGAGTCACATTTGATTTCTATGACCTCAGAATCTAGTCTCCGGGCCAATTCAAGTCCTGCAATCAAAGCTTCATACTCCGCTTTATTGTTAGTTAGAGAAATTATCCTTATGGCCTGCCTTAGGGTTTCTCCCAAAGGAGCGGCTAATAGTATGCCAAGCCCAAACCCTTTTACGTTGGTAGCTTCGCCCGTATATAGGGACCAAACTCCTGATGTCGATTTTGACACCATCACTGCTTCTTTGGTGGCCATAGGTAACAGTCTTGTACTAAAATCAGCCACAAAGTCGGCCAAAACTTATGACTTAGTCGCAATCCTAGGTTTATATTATATGTCAAGTTCACTCATTTTGACGGCCCACTTGACCAGCCTACCCAAAAGTTCGGGTTTATGCTGGATATTCCGCAGGGGAAAGGTGGTCATCACAGCTATCGGGTGACACTGGAAATAAGGCCTTAGTTTCCAAGCGGTGATCACGAGGGCTAAGGACAACTTCTCCAAATGTGGATAACGAGTTTCTGCTCCCGTTAAAATTCTACTAATGTAATAAATTGGAGATCGCCTACCTTTGTCCTCACGGACTAAAACAACGCTTACCACTACCTTCGAGACCGTTAAGTATATAAACATTTTTTTACCTTCCTCCGGCTTTGATGATAACGAAGGACTTGACAAGTACCTTTTCCAATCCCTCAAAGCCTATTGACATTTTGGGGTCCATTCGAAGTTGTTCTTCTTTTTGAGTAATGAAAAGAAATGATGGCATGTCTCTGAAGTCCGGGAGATGAACCTACTCAAAGCGATCAATCTCCTCGTGATCCTTTGAACCTCCTTTACGCTTGATAGCTGGTCCGAGATGTCTTTGATGGCTTTGATTTTCTCGGGTTTAACCTCAATTCCCCTTTGTGATAGCAGGAATCCCATGAACTTATTAGAGCTGACACCGAACACACACTTCTTGGGGTTAAGCTTCATGTTATGCTTCCTTAGGATGCTAAAAGTTTCTTGCAAGTGTTTAAGATGATCACCTGCATTCAAAGACTTAACAACCATATCGTCTATATAGACTTCCATGTTTTTCCCTATTTGTTTTTAAACATTTTTTTCACAAGCTATTGGTAAATGGCTCCGACGTTCTTTAGCCCGAAGGGCATCACATTATAGCAATATGTGATGAAATTCGTTTTGAACGAAGTTTTTTCCTGATCCTCCGGGTTCATCTTAATTTGGTTGTACCCAGAGTAAGCATCAAGAAAACTCATTAACTCATGCCCAGCCGTCACATCGATCATTTGATCAATGTTTGGCAATGGGAATGAGTCCTTTGGGCATACCTTATTCAAGTCTGTATAGTCTACACACATGTGAAATTTATTATTCTTCTTTGGAACTACTACTACGTTAGCTAGTCAGTTTGGATACTTTACCTCTTGGATTGAATCGATATCAAATAGGTGAGTTACCTCTTCTTTGATGAATTTATTTCTTTCCTCGCCAATAGGACATTTTTTCTATCTTACCGGAGGAATGTTAGGATCCAAGCTTAACTTGTGAACGGCCACTTCTGACGGGATACCTGTCATATCCGCATGCGACCACGCAAAATAATCGACGTTAAATTTAAGAAATTCAATAAATCCAAACCTTAGTTCTGGGTGCAGTCCTGTTCCCAAGTGGAATTTCCTTTCCAGGAACTTATCAAATAATGCGACTTTATCAAGCTCTTCCGTTGTGGATTTCATTGCGTCTGTCTCTTCTGGTGCCTGGAAATACCTTGGCACTTGATAAGATTCTGGCACCTCTTCCCTCTAGTTGACCTTGCTTGGCTCGTGAGTGGGTGCCAGTTCCTGTAATTGCTATGCCGCATGATCTTTCCCTTTGCTACTGGAGACCGAAATTGCATTCATCTCTCTTGCCGCCGGTTGATCACAACTTATTTGCTTAATTCCCTCGGGAGTTGGGAATTTCAGCAACTTGTGATATGTTGATGGCATAGCTTTCATCTCGTGCAACCATGGTCTTCCCAGGATAATGTTGTAGCCCATATCACTATCCACCACCTCAAAAAGGGTCGTCTTCATCACTCATTCGGCGTTCGTGGGTAGCAGGATCTCTCCTCGAGTTGTCACGCTTGCTAGGTTGAACTCGCCGAGGGTTTTGTGGCCGGAATGATGCTTCCAGTAAGTTTGTCTTGATCAGATACCCTCCATTAAAATCTAATACATTTAAAGAAATTACCAATACATCGTTGTGCGGTAACAACAATCCATCTGCGTCTTACTCCCTGAAGGTGATGTCGTCTTCAGCAACTTCCTGGAGTCTCTTGTTGTGGGTTACTGATACCTTTGTCTTTTTTGCCGTCGAGAAGGTAACCCCGTTAATCCCGTTCCCCTCAAAAATCATATTGATCGTCAGGAGCGCGAGATCTTCTCCTGATCTTGAGGGATCCGCTTTGTCATGATCGTGAC
Source organism: Nicotiana paniculata (assembly GCA_005239505.1). Taxonomy (NCBI): domain Eukaryota; kingdom Viridiplantae; phylum Streptophyta; class Magnoliopsida; order Solanales; family Solanaceae; genus Nicotiana; species Nicotiana paniculata. Next base: position 10,242 of record ML316712.1, on the reverse strand, counting down.
CATAATTGTTTTTAGCCCGGTCACTTAAGAATTCCCTGAAATGGATATTTTTTAGCAGTGTTGCAACTTCGCACAGATGCCGGCAGTCCCCAGTCCGGTGATCGTTCGTTGTATTCGCACCGTAAATTAGGATCCCTCTGGCTAGGATGGGATCTCATTGGCTTCGCGAACCGTGCTTCTTTAATGTTCCTCATAGCTGACACCAACTCTACTACACTGGCGTTGAAGTTATATTCTGAAAGTATGGGTAGGAAGAATTTTGAGAACCTAACGTTTCCTTGTCCTGTAATGACCTCTGTTCCGGCTGCGATCAGTTCTTCTATCTGTAACGAACCTATCCGCCGAACAAAAACCTATGCCGCGTCCTTTGGCATGTTCATAGAGAAAAAACCGGCTCCTCGAAGACTGTTTATCTGTGTCGAAATCTTCTTTTAATTTTCCTTTATTCTTCTCCCGACCTTTAATCGACGTCGGAAAACCCTGCTGATCATCCTCAATCCTTATAATTGACTCGTACCGGTTGTGAACATCCGCCCAAGTTGTCGTTTGGAACTCGAGCAAGTTTTTTTTCACCTTCTGGGAAGCATCGAAACTTCTCGGATTCAAACTCTTGGTGAATGCTTCAGCCGCCCATTCATCCGGAACGGCCGGAAGCAACATCCTTTCCTTCTGGAACTGGGTTACGAATTCCCGCAGCAACTCATACTCTCCTTGTGCAATCTTGAATATGTTGGCCTTTCGGGCCTGCACCTTTCTGGCCCCAGCATGGGCCTTAATGAAAGAATCCACTAGCATCTCAAAGGAATCTATGGAATGTCAGGCAAAAGTAAATACCACGTCAAGGATCCCTTCGTGAGAGTCTCTCAAAATTTCTTCATCAACACTGATTCAATCTCGTGGGGAGCTAAATTGTTCCCCTTCACCGTCGTTGTATAGATGGTGATATGTTTCTCAGGATCTGAAGTCCCGTCATATTTGCGCACATCCGACATTTTAAAATACTTCGGGATAAATTCTGGTGCTACGCTTGGTTTGTACGGCAGTTAAGTGTACTTCTTTGAATCTCAACCTTTCAGCACCGGTGGTGTACTCAGAATTGACATGCGAGCGTTCACTTCTCTCATAAGTCGTATGAGTTCGTGTTTGAAGGGATCACTCTCGTTTTGTGATCGGATCTGCTCCCTCCGGCCCCATCGAAACCGACCTCGCCCACCGAGGTATTATTATCGACCCTCGGAGTTTTTTGATTTGCGGGAGCACCGGGAGGAACTGGACCTCGTCCATTTGCGTTATTGGAAGCGCCTGATAATGCCTGCTTCAGTTCTGTCATAACCTTATCCTTCCGTGTGAGATGGCCTAGAATGGCCTTTTGTTGCTCCTACAGGACCCTTACCGCTTCGACGACGTGCTCTTCTTCAGCATCATCAGGCATCGCCTCTCGAACATGCCGGGGGTATCGCCTTCCGTGGACCGGTGTGGCCTCGTTTCCCTCACTGCGGGTATCGCTGCTTGAATCCTCGTGCTGAGGATGATTTCCTTGGGCCTAAAGGTTTGTGTATTTTTAACACCATTATTTAGTCATTTCTATGATTATTTGCTAAGATCAAAGGCGAACGGGGTTCCTAGACCGGGACACAAGGAGGAGGCACGATAGCGAAGATTAATCCATCTCAATCTACAAACTATCCAATTGTTCATTCCCAGGAAGAGAAAGAAGCAGATAGAGCAAGTTATGCTCAAGGCACAAGAGATTTAATGGAATCTATACAAAATAGACATCGTTGATACAATAACCAAAACACATTAGTAAAGGAGGCAAGGACCAACTTAATTACACAATTGTCTAAGCCCCACGCTGGGTGCCAAATTGTTTACTCGTAAAACGGCACAGTTAAAAATAAACGTAGTTGATGCCCAATTTTTCCTCAAATTTTTTTAACTTGCATATATACCTTCAAAATCAGGTTTCCATAACAATTGGTATTTTTCTATAATTTTACCATATTTTATTAATTTATTTTAATTCATCCAGTGTTTTCATTTCTAATAATTAATTATAAATTGCACTACAAATGATTTCAAAAATATTTTTTGATTTAATATATTATTTTTAATCCTATTGAGACCAAATTATTTCACAATTAGCCATATTGGCACTCTTTGGCTATAATTGCAATAACTTTGTAATTGTAGCCTAATCATATGTTTTATGCTATTTTGGCCCAATAATTAGTCATTTTATATTTCAAATACTAATTAATCATGTTAATATAATTTTATTAAGCAACAGTTTCATTTTTTATAATTATCAGCTATTTTTATAAATTATTTATCTATTTTTTATGGGGTATTTAACAAATAGCCATTTTTCATTTCAATTCTAACCTATTAAAACCAACCCAAGCCCCAATTAAAATGACCGAAGCCCAAACCTCTACCTAACCCGGCCCAGGTCCTCTTAAATCCTAGCCGTTGATCATTTTGATCAACGACTCAGATTACCCCTTTCCTTAATTAATCCTAAACGACCTACCTCAAACCCTCATTTCTCCCTCTCATTCTATCATTACACTCCGCCGTCCTCTCCTCTCATCTCTCTCTCTCTCTCTATACTCTCCACCTGCTAGGCCCATTTCCTCCCTTCTCCGTCCGTCTCCCTGCCGGAATCCATGGTGTCTCGCCACTTACCAGCCTCATGACTCCCTCCTTAATGTGTGTCACAACTTTTGAGGCCTTCAAGTGAACCAGAGGCGGTTCACTCACCTCCTACGATCTCATGCCATTTTTTTCGGCCACCCATGGCCGTCAGAGTAAGATCTTTACACTTTCCGGTTGAAACCAGTAATATTTTGAGTTTTCCTTCTCTTTTCTGGGTTCTCTTTGGAAACCCTAACTTTAAACCTTCCGATTATTTTAGATATGTAACAGATCTATACGTATTATGCGGTTTTCCATGTTTTCTTTAAAGATCTTCCTGTTTCCCAAAACGATTCTTCGCTTTTCAAAACTAGGGTTTTAAAATCCTTCAAAATTGTTCTTTTTCTGGTTTCTTAGTATTATTTCATGATTCTATCGTATTTAAACATTATTTGAGTCTTTTCCTTTTTGTTTGATTCATTTTGATAGAAAGCCCTAAATTTCCTGGGGTCAGTCTATGAGTCTGAGTTTATTTGCGATAATGTTTACCTGTTCTAACATGACTACTTTGCTTTCATATATACTCTATGATTCCTGGTGTTATTTGCTTGCCGTTCGAGTTTTCTGATGTTTCTTATTCTGTCTATTATGCTAAATCCTTGATGATTCCTATGAGAGTCCCTAATTTGCGTGATTAGGGTTTCTGACTTTTGCCTAATGTGTGTTCATTCCGCTTAATCAGTACTATTTACCAATTTGAATCTTTGAATAATTGTGATTAGTGCTGTTCTCTACTGATTCTAAGTATTTCCTTAAATATGTGATACTTTCCCTAGTTGGTGCTAATTTCCTGTGATTTGAACCTCACTCGAGGGTTTCTTGCTGATTTCCATCATTCCCTGCCTTATTTTTCGTAGTTGGTTATGCTGATTCTTATGACATTCCTCAATTAATATCTTATGTACATAGCCTAATTACCTGCCCTATACTTGTATTAGTTTGAAATATTTATTTATGTGTTATATGTCAGCCATGTGGTATCTTTCCTTATTTGTCACATGTCCATTACCGTTTGAAATTGACCCTTAATTGAAGGGAGTACTGACTTTGATTCTCTGATGATTAATCCTGATTCCTTTATTTACTACTTGACTACAGACTTTACCTTATTCTTCTGCCTGTCTTATACTATAAATACCTCTACTCTCTCCTTAGCAGACGCGAACAAAAAATATTGTTCTGAACTCTCTTACACACACACATATTCTCTCTTGTTATTCTTTCTGGTTATTTGCTATTCTCAGTCGGCTGCAAGCCAAGATTGAGTATTATACATTCTATTGCTCTTCACTCTGCACTTATTCTCCTTTAACTGGTATGTTTTCAGTTTAACATAAAGCTTCAAAACAACATGTTTCTTTTGGTATTGCAGTTCCTTCTATTTCTACTATGCTTTTACTTATGGTTCTGTGGTGTACCCTATAATTAGCATGTCTACTTTCACTTTACTAGTATGATTGTTAATCTGTCCTATCCTCCCTTAGATTCAGCATGTTATCTCCCCTAGCGCCCCTTTCAATCTGATTCTGTTAGTTTCTGGCCTGAGCCTCTTTATGAAGAAATTGTTTCTGTGGGTTTTAAGTGTTGTAATACCTAGTACTTATCTGGTGCTAACTTGTATGCAAATCTATACCTATGTGTGTCATACTTGTCCCCTACCCCTCAGTCCTTGTTTGTTAGTGTTAAACTGATTTGGTTCTTGTTTCTTGCTCTATGTGTACTGTACTAATCCTAAGACTCTGACTGTCTCACCTTCTTCCCTTTCAAACTGTTTTCACTGAGTAACACTTTTCTATTGTTCTTCAAAACTTATTTCAAACAAGTTATTTTCAAAAGCTGTTTTCCTACTTGATCTTTTCCAAACTATATCAAGCACTCTCACTATACTCTTAGACATTAGGTTTTTTCCCTCTTGTGTGAGCATTGCCTTGGGACCCTTGATCTCCCTTTGAACTTTGACACACAAGAGCTGGCCTTTCCACACTGCACTTACTCTATCTTGGCTATGAAATCTGGGTGTGAGCACTGCCCGGGATCCCTTGAGATCCTTAGGGAACTCTGACACACCCGGATCATGTGAAAGATTGTGAATAGAATGGCAATGAGGCTTCTGGAGACCTTGTGCCTATCAGCAGGCTCCCGATAGTGTAACTTCTTATTTTCTTATTCACTTCTATAATTTAATAATTATTTTTAAACAACTATTGGGGATGGATAGTGAAAAGGGAAAAGGGAAAAGGGTTGTTATGCGTTTTATAAATATTAAAGGGTAGAAACCATGCTATTAGGTTTACATTTCTTATTTGCACAATAGAAATCATGTTTAGGATCAACATGTGCAAAGCATATCATGCATTAGAAATCATGCTATTTAGGATTTATGAACACTGTTTTAGCATCTTGTTTCAGTACTGTCATTCATCACTTAGAAAATTCTGTGATAGGGTAAATAATGTTAATAATTGGTATCTTCTGCAATCATGTTTCATATTACTATGCGCATTTAGAAATCTTGTCCCTAGGATAACGCTAACAAACTGTACTCTTGCATATTCTGAAATCGTGCATAATGCTGTGAGCATTTAGAAATCCTGCTTAGAATTCTGCATCCCTACCTGTGCATTAGATACAATATTTTAGGATTTCATTCATACTCGCTTAACAACACCTAATCAAACTACTGGTGCATGTAAAAGGTATAAAGCACTTCACTCAGTTTCTCTAAAACAACTAGCAACAATTCTGTGTTCGGAACAACCTAGAATATCATGTGTAGGTAATAATTTGCAACAGTCCCTTTAACAATTCAGACAATTAGTATACACTGTCCCCCGCCTAGGTAAGCCTTAGGTGATTACATTGCTAAAATTGGAAATCTGGCTCTTTGTTACTATCATTTAGATACCATGTTTTAGGATCTGAATCAAAAGACCTTAACTGTGTATGAGTCATGTTGTTTATGTGTACTATGTGTGGAGGTATACTTGAGCCTTAATTGCTTTCCATGTTCTTCCCGTATGTGCAGTCCTACCTGTTTTGTTATCTGTCGCCCTAGAATTTTTACCTTTAAAACCTGAGGGTCTGCCTAGCACCTCCCTTTAGGATAAGAGTCCTAATTTCCTCCGGGGCTGATAGGAAGGGACGGGTAACAACATGCAATAGAGTTCGTGACCAACACGCACTTTAATTACCTTCACGGGGTGGGAAAGGGTAGAATATGGATATGATGACAGGTGCGTTAATACCACGTGTAGCCCCTCTTCGAGGAGTGATTACCGGGTATTGTACTGATGTGATCCATATTATTATACACCTAGGATACCCTTTATATGCTTAGATCGTAATTCTTTCAAAATCTAACCTTCTTTACTATTTTCAAGCATCTACATGCTTAAGACTTAAATCCCCTCTTATTGAGCCTTTATTTGTTTGTTTGCTAAGCCGTACAAATTCACAAAAGCTGTTTGGCCGGGAACCACACTTGTGGATCCCGAGGGGTGCCTAACACCTTCCCCTTAGGATAATTTCAAGACCTTACCCTATCTCTGGTTAATAACGTAGTTGTAAATGAACCCCTTTGGTGTCCTAACGCACCTTTAAAAATTGTTAGGTGGCGACTCTCAAAAACACAAACCCTTTTCCAAAAGGTAAGAGTTGTCTCAACCGAATGTCATAAACCCGATCTCCGCGAGGAAAGAGGGGGCACGACAGCATGGCGACTATGCTGGGGACTTTTAGGCTTTTACCATTTTCAAATTGCTTTGTGAATTTGTACCTCTTCCCATTTCCCTTATGTGCAATTACTTATCTATTTATTTAAGCTTTTTTTGTCTTCAAAAGTAACTGACATTTTTTTATAGTTTCCTTCCTTTGTAACCGCTTTTAAATTATAAACTGCTGTATTTACTGCTTTCATAATGTGCAAATACATGACTGCATGTTTTACTGTTTATTGCATAATCATACTCAACATTCATAATCCACTCGTGCCAAAACAAATACTATAAGAACGCTTGATGAGTGGTTGGGCTCTTCCTATATTATTACCCCCTAAATTCGGAAAGGTTTATTTGCGGTAAAACTAGTCGATCAGCGGTGCAGTCGACAGTTCCGTGCCTTTCCCCCTTGAGTTGTCCGCTCGAGGGTACCAGTCTAAAACCATATAGCAACCTTATTCCATTATGTTGTTTCATGCATAATGGTCAAACCTAGCCAGGCTAAAGTGTGGTCCGCATGATAGCTTTTAAGATGGCCTTATCCAAAAGTCCACTGGATTTCCCTAAACCCAAACGGACATCATCACGTTCTGTGCATTTATTTGGAGACCTAAATGCTTTATGCTAATTGTTGATGTTAAATAGTCGAGTCTGGTGGGGGTAAGGGCCTAACCTTGTTTGCCTTGCATAAAAATGAGGCACGAAGTCCCCAGATTCGGCATGGTCTCCAATATCCATCCAAGATTGCTAAGTTGGTGGGACTATTTACATTCTAGTGACAAAACTCTCGTTAGAAAATACTTGGGCAATCCATCATCCCTCCTACCTGTTGCTGGGACTTCGCGAGTTGGGGAAAATGTACGAGGGAAGAAAGAATGCCGAGTCTGGGGAAGGTCCTTCTGGGACCAAGTAGATAGGAATGTCTTTCTTTTACTTTATCAATGTAATAAGGCCAATAGCCATTAGTGACCTTTACTTCCTGTTTATTTAGTGTCGTTTTGGGATTCGTCTATTTTCTTATCAATGAAATGAGGCATTTAGCATCTTAAGTTCTCCAAATAAATTTGTCGCTAGCCTACCTCGGGCACAAAAGAGGTCCCCAAATTAGGACGCGCTTTACATTCCCGCACTATGTGTTTAAATACCGCAATACTTTTCATAATCCTCACTGACTTGGCTACCTTTTGTTTTTGTTTTCCTCTTTCTTTATTTATTTATTCCCCTCCCCAAAGGTTAGTTTGTGCACTCTAGAATCATCATCCTATCTTACAAGATCCAGGGGCCCTCCACCCTCTCCTCCTCTTAGTCCTCCCAAAGGCAAGAACAAAGGCAAAAAGAAAATGGAAGATTCAGGCAACATCAGAAATGAGAATGTGGTTGAACGGGTAGAGGCCACTGATGGCCAGGGTATTCAGATTCAGAATGAAACTGTGTCGCGGCTGGAACGGAAGTTGTCAAAGTTTCAAGAAGAGCTTGATCAAGTTCGAAATCTGGCAAACCTGTCACTCTCCCTCAACGTCCCAGACGTCAACATGCAGAATCCTACACCTCCTCAAAACATCCCAAAGAAGCAAAAACATCCCGCAGCTCATCATCACAGCACCACAACAAAGAATAAAACTCTTCCAGCACAATGCAATGCCTACCACACTCCAAATAACACTCCACTGCTTATCCCAGAACCTCAGAACTCCACAAATGACAATTTCCAAACTCTACGCCAGGCCACCATAACAATCCCATCTATGTGGAGACCATGCCACATTCCACTCCCCCTATCACATACACACCTGAGTCTGACAAAAAAGACCTGCTTATCAAGAACTTGATCGAGGAACTTAGGAAGCTGACCAGCCGGGTTCAAGGCGTCGAGGGAATCAAGGGAGTCGAAGGGTTGAACTATGAAGACCTCTGCATACAACCTAATGTCGAACTGATCGAGAGATACAAACTTCCTAAGTTTGAAATGTTTGATGGTACAGGTGATCCAATGGTCCTTCTGAGAACTTATTGTGACAAGCTGGTTGGAGTAGGGAAGGATGAAAGGATCCGCATGAAGTTGTTCATGAGGAGCTTGAAAGGAGATGCGTTGTCTTGGTACATCAGCCAAGATCCCAAGAAATGGTTGAATTGGGTGAGCATGGCATCTGACTTTATGGACAGATTAAGGTTCAACACAGAGAACACACCAGACATGTTCTATATTCAGAATTTGAAAAAGAAGCCCACAGAGACATTTCGCGAGTACGCTACTCGTTGGAGGTCCGAAGCTGCCAAGGTCAGACCCACCTTAGAAGAAGAGCAGATGAACAAGTTCTTTGTCCGGGCCCAGGACCCACAGTACTATGAACGATTGATGATGATTGAGAACCACAAGTTCTACGACATTATCAAATTAGGTGAACGGATTGAAGAATGTATCAAGAGCGGTATGGTCACAAATTTTGAAGCCTTGCAAGCTACAAAAAGGCTTTGCAGTCTGGTGGTGTGTCTAAGAAAAAGACGCGGGAGCCGTGATGGTTGCACAAAGAACCAAATCCCCACTCAAATACCAAACTTACCCAACACCTCCACTCACATATCAACCAACCCCAAATTACCAAGCACTCTCACCCTCATACCAAGCTCCACCACCCACTTATCAATCACCTCCACCACCAACTTATCAATCACCTCCACCACCGACATATCAACCTGTTTCCCCCAGATACTCACAACCCGCTCCTGTCTACCATACTTACAATTCCCAACCATCTCATTGCCAATCACCCCCTACCCGTCAAAACTTCCCTAGACCTTGTCCTAATTTTGATCGCAGACCTCCAAAACAGTATACGGCCATCGCTGAACCCATCGACAAGCTGTATGAGAAGCTCAAAGCTGCTGGTTATGTAACCCCCCATCCCTGCTGCAACCCCTGAGAATCCTTCTCAATGGGTCAACCCAAACAAGTCCTATGCATACCACTCTGGCATGAAGGGGCACACCATCAATGAATGCCGCTCTTTGAAAGACAAGATACAATCCCTGATTGACAACAAGGTCATCGTGGAAAAGGAATCCTCTCCAAATGTCTGCAACAATCCTCTTCTGGACCATAAGGGTGGAGACATCCACTTGATTGAAATAGAAGATGGTTGGGACCCCGAGGGATCAATCAGGTTGATCTCAGAAGGCGATAATCCAAAGAAACTTGCAGTCACTCTCAACCCGATCATAGTCCAGATTCAACCGTCTGAGGATGCTGAGGTAAATATGTCCATGCATCTAGAGTTTTAAGCAGCGTCACCTACAAAGACACCAGTATCGATTGAAGTTGAGTTCGTGTATCCGGAAAATGCACCCGCACCATTTGAGGTTGCAGTCTTGTCACCCAAGGCACATGTTCCACTGGAAGTAAGGATAGCCGNGGAGTTTATTTCATGTGTAGGTGAATTGAAGATGGAAACCGAGCTAAATGGATGCAAATACGTCAAAAATATGCTTGAGAGGCGAAGAGGGAACACCGTGGCCTTATCCAGGCGTTTGCCTCCTAAAGCCAGGCTGGCCCTGGCGTTAGGGGGGCGTTTGCCTCCTAAAGCCAGGCCTGGCCTGGCTTTATCCAGGCCTTAGAGCCAAAACGTCTGGTCTCATGGTTCTGGTCAATTTCGAGTTTTGACGAGTTTAAGTGTTTCTTGGTTGAAATATAAGTCTCCTACACATTTAGGGTTTGTCCTAAACTTATAAATAGACCAAAAACACAACTTAGAGAGAGATTCGAAGAGATGGACGACAAGACATCAAATTGTACAGATTTTCTTCATTACTTTGTAGTTTAATTATGCAAGTT
>ML316710.1:31540-69169 GCA_005239505.1 Nicotiana paniculata | reverse complement strand
TCATCCAAACACAATGTGGAAAAATGTTTGGAGTGAGGACCAATGCGCTCAAACACATGAACTGCAGGACTTTCAACATCCTCAACCACAATAACACTAGAGTCGATTAAAGTTGTATCCTCAACGTCCCTGGTTGACTCTAGTACTACTTCTTCAACATCGACATCCTCAAATCCTAGTTGGTTAGAGTGCTGGGTTTCTACTTTGGACACCTCCATTGACACCTCAAGTTTTATCTATGATGTACACTGCTCCTGGCTACTACCCATANTACTTTGGACACCTCCATTGGCACCTCAATTTTCATCTCTGATGTACACTGCTCCTGGCTACTATCCATAATATTGGCATATTGAGCGTTAAAAGCTTCAACTAGTTGACTCGTTTGAGCCTCCAAGTTGCGAATAGTTTCATCTTGCCTTTGTACCCGCAGTTGTAACTCCTCGAGTTGTTCCAGAATACATTTCATCATATCCTTGAGCCTTTTCCAATCATCATCACCGAGTTCTTTATTTCTATTAACTTCACAAGAAAAAGAAGAACCATCAAAGTACGGGGTTGGGGGAAGATAAGAAATATAAGCACAACCCTGAAAGTGACCATCTTGACCACCACACATATCACACTCATTCCACACATAAGATTGAGTTGGTGCACATAACTCGCTCTCGGGAAGATTTTGATAATTTTGCTCTGGGTGGTTTCCTCCATAATATGCATAATGAGGATCAAAAGTAGAATTACCAACATCCAAACTCTCATAATTCCATGATGCCATGTTTTAACAAATAAAACTAAAATAAAGAAAATAAAAATCAAATACTAAAAAAAATTAAACCTTAAAACCTAATAATAATATGTACAATTACAGCTACACTTGATAATACCGTTAATTCCCCGGCAACGGCGCCAAAATTTGATCACGCTCAACTATGTCTTGTAGAAGACTAAGCGGGCGTTGCAAATATAATCCTGGGGTATTATGCCCAGAGTCGATCCCACAGGGAATTGACGTATCAAGCAAGCTGTTAAAATAGTACTCAGCTGTCACCTGATGTTATTTAAATTACTAATACTAAAGATTAAAACTAAAGATTAACTATGCTAAGGTATAAACAATTGTAATAAAAATCTAAGGTTATGGTTTCCCCCGCTGGTGAACTTACTTCTCGGATACTTCGTATAGCTTGATTAGTTATCTCTATCAATCATGAACACTCTATCTACCATAAATCTCTCTCAAGTAATTATGATAATTTACTAGACGCACTCTCTCAAGTTACGCTAGCTAGATTGCATTACAGTTCACTTAGATTGCACCCGAAGTATCGTTATCTCTAATCCAACCTCTAAACCCTCGGTTATGACTTTCGTCTATACTCTGGGAGTGGTGTTGTTCAAACAATTACCTAAATATGCACTCTCTCTCAAGTAGATACATAATAAATAGGCACAGCTAATTGAGGGCCCTTCAATCAACTACAACAAGAACGTAGTTGAACAAATAGAGTTTAATCAACCAATCAATGCTATATTAATATCACAATAAGTTTGTTCCCCAACGGGTTCCACAAGAAATTAGCTAAAAATGTTCATAAGAATAAAATCTAAAATAACTTGCATAATTAAACTACAAAGTAAAGAAGAAAATATGTACAAAATTGATGTTTTGCCTTTGATTCACTCTAATCTCGAATCTCTGTGAATCTCCTCTTGTAGTTGTGTTTTAGGAGTCTATTTATTGGTTTAGGGTGAACCCTAACTGTGTAGGAGACTTCTATTTCAATTGGAAAACACTTAAACCCGTCAAAACTCGGTTTCTGGCCGACTGGGGACCCTGGCGTTTGGACCCAAACGCCTGGCTAACGCCAGGCTAGGGATGGAGTTTCAGCCCAAACGCCTGGATAACGCCAGGGTAGGGCTGGTGTTTCAGCCCTAACGCCTGGCTAACGTCAGGTAGGGTCAGGGTGTTTGGCTCTGTCGCCCGGGTGTCTCCTTTCGCGTATTTTTCGACGTATTTGCATCCTTTTAGCTCCGTTTCCATCTCCACTTCACCTACACATGAAATAAACTCCATTAAGCACATAACAAGTGTAATTTTATCATTAACGCGCATAAAATGTAAGGTATATCACATGTTAGACTATGCAATTTAGTCTCGCATCACCTTGCTTCAAGGTTGCCTACATATCCTTGGCTATAAAGGAATCAGGCCAGTGTAGTTTTGAAACTTTTGGTAGCTGGGACTACCGGGAAGCTGTGATTTCACTACTATTGCTGGTGCTTACTGCTTGCTGAGCTCCTTATTACACCAAAATCAAAATTAAAAAGACTAAACTAAACCTATCAACTACGAGTTAGAAGATACCTATCTATAAGTCTTCCGAAGCTCGATCTTGAGTCTTGGCTACTTCTTTAAACTGACTCCGATCTGAATCTTGATGCTTGTTAGTTGTAGGTCCTGGTTCAAATTTCTTCAGCTTTTCGGATCAAGAATGGACATGCATAGCTTGTGACTTCACTCTATCTCGAGCAGTCCACATCTTTTCCGCTTCTGCACTTTGGGGTTCGACTCTTTCCTTTTATTCTGAATTGAGAGTCTTCTTTTGGTCGTCTCGAATCCATTGTCCTAAATTGTAATCTGCGCAAAATCAAAACCAAAAGGACGAAATTTTCTGCCCCAGTTTTTACCAGAAAAATTTTGCGAGTTATTGTAATAAAATCCATGCTACTTTATTATTGAAAGCGATGAAAAGCCGGGAGCAGTGCACCCGGAGTTATTGTAGACTAGAGAGTGGATATTCTTTGTCTCAAAGCAAAATCAACTAGGGGTTGGAGACCCTATGTTGTAAAATAAAGTTAACTAGGGATTGTATACGCAATGTTGGAAAAGAAATCAATTAGGGAATGTATACCCTTAATTGGAAAAGAAAAGAATCAGTTAGGGTATGTATACCCTTAACTGGAAAAGGAAAACATAAATTAGGGAATGTATACCCTTAATTGGAAAAGCAAAACATCAGTTAGGGAATGTATACCCTTAACTGGAAAAGCAAAACATCAGTTAGGGAATGTATACCCTTAACTGGAAAAGCAAAACATCAGTTAGGGAATGTATACTCTTAACTGGAAAAGGAAGCATCAATTAGGGATTATATACCCTTAATTGGAAAAGAAAAGCATCAGTTAGGGAATGTATACTCTTAACTGGAAAAGGAAGCATCAATTAGGGAATATATACCCTTAATTGGAAAAGGAAGCATCAATTAGGGAATATATACCCTTAATTGGAAAAGAAAAGCATCAGTTAGGAAATGTATACCCTTAACTGGAAAAGGAAGCATCAATTAGGGAATATATACCCTTAATTGGAAAATAAAAGCATCAGTTAGGGAATGTATACCCTTAATTGGAAAAGGAAGCATCAATTAGGAAATGTATACCCTTAATTAGAAAAGAAAAGCATCAGTTAGGGAATATATACCCTTAACTGGAAAATGAAGCATCAATTAAGGAATGTATACCTTTAATTGGAAAAGCAAAACATCAGTTAGGGAATGTATACCCTTAACTGGAAAAGGAAAACATCAGTTAGGGAATGTATACCCTTAACTGGAAAAGCAAAACATCAGTTAGGGAATGTATACCCAAAATTGGAAAAGAAAAGCATCAGTTAGGGAATGTATACCCTTAACTGGAAAAGAAAAACATCATTTAGGGAATGTATACCCTTAACTGAAAAAGCAAAACATCAATTAGGGAATGTATACCCTTAATTGGAATAGAAAAGCATTAGTTAGGGAATGTATACCCTTAACCGGAAAAGGAAGTATCAATTAGGGAATGTATACCCTTAATTGGAAAAGAAAAGCACCAGTTAGGGAATATATACCCTTAACTGGAAAAGGAAGCATCAATTAGGGAATTTATACCCTTAATTGGAAAAGAAATCATCAATTAGGGAATGTATACCCTTAATTGGCATCGACTAAGGAGTATGTACACCCATGTCGGGAAAAGGTGTAGTTGGGGATTGGAGGCCCCATACTACTTTGATTCATTTTCAACTTCAATTCTTCTCTCTCTTTTTTTTTATTTTATCTTTCTTTCTTTTTTATTTTTGGGCATGCGGGAAAAGATTTTTGGAGGAAACTTCCCTCTCTTTGGAGTCAATGCTGCAGAGCTCCTTCTAGCTCTTGCGCAATTCCTTTTGATTGCACCTGCTTTTTGCATGGTTACTTTTGCACTTGTTTCTTATTTTCAAACAAAGAACAATTTGTTAGTTTGAAACGGTGGTTGGTTTTGCGGCCTTGATTTTCAACTGCTTGATCTCAGCCTCTTTGACGAAAATCTCAATTGTTTGCTTGCTTGCTGGGGATTGGGTTTTATTTTTAAGCCCGGGGACCCTAGCTTTCAAGATTTCGTCGTGGTGACCGGTCATGTAGGATCCAACATTTCAAATTTATTCTGCCTTTATAGGCCTTTCATTTTCTACTCTTTTGGATTTCCGGAGTATCGGGGGGGAGGGGGAGAATTTTTGGCCCCACAAATTCTGCCGTACCGGTTAGTCTCATGAGACTTAACCTTTCCAATTTTACTTCGCCTTTATCGGCCTTCCATTTCTAGTCTTTCCCCTATCTTTAATTTAAAGCACTTGGAGCGCTTCGGCTTTTCCGACTTTGCCGAGAGGGTTAGCCATGTGGGAATTAGCCTTTCACTCCAATTGCCTTCATAGGAATTTTCATTTGGATCTTCTCCTTTCAAGATTTGTGTTTACAGCATCGGCCATTATGGCTAGTCGGGATCAACTTGATGGACCTGGTGAGGCTTGGTGCCCCTTGTATGTTGGCTCCCATTAAATGAGAACCCTGTAAATCAGTTTTTCCATCCTTTCTTTGTCTTATTTCGGGAATAAAGTTAGACCGAAAGGGATTGAGAAACAATAAATGACAGAATGGATAATGAGTTTAAACGAAAGGTATCCCTTTCGGGGAAAGGAAGGAAGGACTTATCTAGAGTGAATGCGGACTTTAATGAACATGACATGCCTTTTGGACTGGATGCCTGATCCGTGTAAACCGTCAGACTCTCAGAAATTCATCACAACAATCACCTCGAGATTGAGAAACCTTGCTCCGGACTGTGTCCATGTCAGTGACCCATTATCCCTTTCGATCAGTGGCGCCCTTTGTGGGTTTTCACCAACTAACCTCTCTCATTTCTCTTCTCACCATCGCCTTATAGTGCTCTTTGCGAGTTTTCACTAATCAAGACTCTCTCAAATGCTAAAAACTGGAGCTCACCACAACAACTAACAGGCAACAAGACCAGCAGTAGAGAAACCCAGAAAGTGAGAGCTTAAAAAACTAGAAATTGAAGAAAGACTAGCAAGAAAAACAGATTTCAACCGGATAAACTTTTAAAACCCAGAAAAACCAGTCAGCTACCACCCAAGTTCAAGAAAACCCAAACTGAGGAAAACCAGATTTTTTCAGATATTTCTATACCTAATCGAGTGTTCTTTCAGTATAGGATTTCTACTGTGTGTGTGTATGTGAAATTTCTGCATCCAGATTTTCAGCAGGCAAAAAGTTTTAAAAAAACAGTGTCCAGAATATGTAAAAAGAAAGTCTATTTATAGGGAGCTCAAGGATGGGATATGCTTTGGCATATTCCTCATTCAAGAGCTGAAAATAGTACAAAATAGTGCATAGGGTAGCTGTCAACCTTATCTTTGGGACAACTTCCCCTATTCTAGAACCTTCCTCTTTAGAAAATACCCTTTTACCCTTAAAAATCTGATTTCCTAAACTGATTTACCTAATGTACCCCTTGGAGTCCCTGAATTTACCATTGGGTAATCAGGGGTACTCACTTGGGTTTTTATTTAATTCTAGTTACCTAACCCTAGTCAGGTTCCTTAGTTAACTAGGACTAATAAGTATTATTAGCTTGATGCTAGTTTACTTGGCTTAATTAAGAATAATCTTTATTCTTTAAGCTTAGGTTAGTTGACTTGTATTAATCAAGTTGACCTAGTTGATTATCTTAATTAGTACTTAGGTCTTAAACTGATTGTTTAAGGTGTTAATAACCTAGGTTGATTCTATTAAACAAGTATCCTTTGAAAACATTGTCATTAGTTAAGTTGAATCTTGAAGTCAGGATTAAACCAAATAAACCCATGACCAAATATTGGTACAGGGTTAACTAACCTCTTAATTAATTAAGTAGTTAAACAATTAACTCAATTTCAAGAATAATCAATTATCCATGAGATAATTAATCATGAGGCAAACATACTTAACGAAACAGCCATGAATTAGTAAGACCATATACTCCTGATTTTAATTCTGACAATTAAATAAGAACAAGTATCCCATATTGGAAGCATGCATCAAAGAAGATAGTTATCTAAATGACAACCCTAGATTTTCATTTAACGAACCTTAACTGCTAATCATCAATCAAAACGGCTTGTCACATCATTTAACAACAAATAATAATGAAGTAATGTAAAAGATACAGAATCTAAACCTAATGGTATCAAACAATTAAAGGCAGATTATAGAATTACAATGCATGGTTTCAAGTTTCATGGTTCTCTTAGTCACATAATCAATCAGGGACTGTAGCACAATATCTAACCAAATAGCAACAAGCGAAGAAAAAGAAAAGAATCTAACTAAATTGAAACAATAAAAAAACAGTGATTAACATGAAATTTCGGTTTTAATAACATGTAAAATAGTAATGAAGGAAGAAGAATACACCTTTAAATGTTTTGGCCGGAAAAATAGGAGGTCGCCGGACCTTGACCGAACTCCGGAGGGTTTGAAAATGACTCAAACCCACATAAATCAATAGCCCTCGATGAGAGCTATCGGTTTATGTAGGTGAGAGCCATTAGACATCTTTGAATTGGTCGCATAGTGACCTTTAGGTTTTTCAGTATTCTAGATTTGAAATTACTTGAAATTTGATGTTTGTTTGGGGAAATCAATGGTGGGATGGGGTTGAGGGTGAGGAAAGGGTTATAGGGTGAAAGTTTGGGGTGGTTTGGAGGTTGTCCGCCACCGGTAGGCGACTTCCGGGAGGCGGAATCCTAGGGCGCATAGGGTTTGGGTTAGGCAGAAGAGAGAGATGGAGGGGATGGGATATGAGGCTTCTAAACGAATGGGGGGGGTGAGCGTTTGGACAGTTTTATAGTGGGGTTTGTGGTAGGTTCCCAACTATTTGATNACCCGGGCTTTGGGGGGTTCCCAGCCGTTAGATCTTAGGAGATCAACGGCTGCGGTTTGCTTTGTTCGAACAGGGTTGTTTTGATGAGGGGGAAACCGGCCGGGTAAGGGCTCAATTGGGCCTGGTTATTGGAGTAGTGTAGAGATAGGTTTGGGCCTGAGTATTTCTTGGCCCAGATCCGATTTTAGGCCTAATTTTGCCTATACTAATCTAATTAAATAGATTTTAATTAAACCAAACACTTAATAGAAAAGTGTAGTGATTATTTCTAACTTAATTTGTCTATTTATTAATTAATTTTAATATTCCTAATTAAATCCATAAAAAATGATTAATTTTAGCAATTAGTTATCAAAACTACATCACCTCAAAAAATCATTATTCGTTTGTTATTCAATTAAAATAATCACAAATAATGAGTTTATAATTCCTCGATAATAATGGTGCACCGAATTATGCAATTTTAAATAATTTTATAAAGACGAATTATGAATATGCAAATGCAAAATAATTCACAATTAATCACTAAAAATTCAACAAAATCTATAAGATTAATTTACTTATCTAATTTTATAGGAGTATTTAGTAGGTGAAAAATTACATGCTTACAATATACACCATAAAATACTACAAAGCAACCCAACACATTCTAATCTCTTTATACAAAAAACGACTACCTTAGTAGTGTCAAATGACCCGAAAATGTTATGACGAACGACCAGCCACCACCATGCATTTATGTGGTGGTTATCCACACCCTTTATCCCAGAAAAATTCATAAAACAGTAGAAAAACACGCAATCCAACAGCAACACAAAACAGTCCGCTATAAGTGAATAACTCGGATTCACGGCTTCCGATCAGCATCCCGTGAGTTCTTACAATTATAGAACGACTTTCCCCACATCTCCAGAAGAAAAAATAGATTAAAGATAGAATAAAACTTACACTATTTGTTGAATAACTCAGCTCCTATCTTGGTTCTTTAAACTCTAGGTTTTACCTTCAACTAGAACTTGAAAAGGAGAGAAAATCAAGTAGGGTTTGTGGGCATTTTTTTGGGAGGATGTTTGCAGAGGTTTAGTTTTGGTTATTATTCCCTCTTATCAGTGTATTATATGAAAAAAATAGGCCTTTAAAAGGTCTCTTTTTACTACCCGAACTTGCCCATTTTTGGATATATATAATCCTCTCATATAAGCAAGTAGGTGACACACCTGCTTGTTACCTAGCAGTATGCACAGTCTCCCGAAAACGGATATATCTCTATACTCCGATGTCGTATTAAAAAATTGTTTAATTTGTTATAAATAGACTTATATATCTTCAATTTTATGGGTGGAACACCCCGTAAATCTAAGTATATTGGGAGAAAATTGCATTTACATTTAACCCAAATTTCAGTAAAACTTATGGATGTAACTTGTGATGACTTTCATCGACTTTTGTTCTACAACTCTCTTGACTTCAAAACATAACACACCTCCTTATAATTTTAAGCACCTTAGTTTTGCCCCAAAAGTATATGTTATAACATTTCCAACTTGTGAACTTTCGACAAAACATTATTTTCTTCCTTTAGCTTCTAAACCTTCCAACCCTCATTATACTTGTTGTTCATGATCTTCAATATTTGCAGCCTCTGAGGTAATATGATTAACTTACTTTATATACTTTCAAAGATGATTTCTTTTTTGGTCCTATATTAGTTTACTTACAATGCACTTTTACGTACGAAAATATAGGGTGTAACATCATTCCCCTCTTGGGAACATTCGTCCTCGAATGTTAACTCTTAGAGACTTTGGAAATTTTTTCCAAAGTCTCCTCTGTACACTAGAATAAAACCAAGTTGCGGGCATCCAGAAAACATACTATACATGCCACACATGGCCAATGTCTATAAATAGCAACACTTAGCCTCACACGGCTGTCAATCATAAATATTGAAAGCCAAAAATAAGAGCTTACCTAATGACCTACTTGCCTGAATAGAGGTGTGTTGAAGTATCCAATCTCGAGTCATATCTTCAGTTTGAAATAGGTGGGGGTATTTATACTTCATTTCTTCCTCCGCTTCCCGCGTCATATCTTCTACATTCTTTCTTCTCCACAAGACGTTCACGGAGTCAACCTCCTTATTTCATAGCTTGCAGATTTGTCGATCTAGGATGGCAACTGGAACTTCATCGTATGATAAGTCCTCCATAATCTGTATATCATCAGTGGCACCACTCGGATAGGATCGCCAACGCACTTTCGTAGCATAGATACGTGAAATACCGAATGGACAAACTCCAATTCCGAGGGCAAATCTAACTCATAAGCTACTCGGCCCACTCTTCGAATAATCCTATAAGGCATATATCACGGGCTAAGCTTGACTTCTTTTCCAAACCTCTTCATGCCCTTCATAGACGACACCTTTAAGAATACCCAATCGTCAGCCCTGAACTCTAAGTATCGTCTCTGGACGTCAAGATATGACGTCTGATGACTCTGAGCTGTCAGCAGTCACTCCTAGATAAGCTTTACCTTCTCTACGGCCAGCTAAACCAAGTTTGGCCCATGTAACCCAGATTCTCCAACATCAAACCACCCTATAGGAGATCTGCACTTACGCCAATACAAAGCCTTGTACGGAGCCATATGGATACTGGAATGGTAACTCTTATTATATGAAAACTCGATAAGAGGTAGATGCTCATCACAACTTCTTTTAAAATCAAACACATGCTCGTAACATATCCTTGAGCGTCTGAATTGTGCGCTCAACTTATCCGTCAGTCTGTTGATGAAAAGTTGTGCTAAGATTCACCGGAGTCCCTAGACCTCTGTGAAATGACCTTCAAAAATGTGATATAAACTAGACCCCACGGTAAGATATAATAGATACTTGTACTCCGAGAAGCCACACTATCTCTTTAATATATAACTTCGCATAATCTTTGATTGTATATGTCGATCTGACCGGTAGGAAATGGGCTGATTTCGTGAGCCTATCGACTATCACCCATATAGAATCAAACTTATGATGAGAACGAGGAAAACCTATGAAAAAGTCCATGTTTATCGCCTCCTATTTCCACGTGGGGATCTCTATAGCCTGCATTAGCCCTCAAGGCTTCTAGTGGTTTACCTTCACCTGCTGGAAACTAGGACACCGGGTGACAAAGTCAACAATGTTCTTCTTAATATCATTCCACTAGTACACATCCTTAATGTCATGATACATCTTCGTCGACCCAGGATGAATGGAGTACCACGGATAATGTGCCACTGACATAATCCTGTCTCGTAGCCCTGCTACATTTGGGACACACAAACGACCCCAGAATCTGAGAACCGCATCTTCCCTGATCTCTAACAACGGCTTCTTCTGCTGTGGAACTCGCTCTCCCAACTCGACCAACTCTGGGTCCTCGTACTGCCTCTCTTTTACTTCAACTATGAGATATTATTTTGCAGTGTTTTGGAGTACAACTCCACCATCGTCAGAATCTACTAACCAAACCCCCAAAAAAGCCAATTGATGAAGCTCTCTAGCTATTTCTCTTTTCTCATCCTCTACATGTGCTAAGCTACCCATAGATTGGCGACTTAACGCATCAGCTACAACATTAGCTTTCCCTGGATGGTAGAGAATGTTAACGTCGTAATCTTTCAATAATTCTAGCCATTGCCTCTATCACAAATTCAACTCCTTTTGCTTGAAGATATATTGCAGGCTTTTATGATCTGTAAACACATCCATTTGAACACTGTATAAATGCCTCCATATCTTAAGTTCATGGACAACCGCAACTAACTCGAGGTCGTGGGTTGGATGATCCTTCTCATTCTTCCTCGTCTGCCTTGAATCGTATGCAATTACCTTTTCCGTGTTGCATTAGGACACATCCTAAGCCGACACCTGAGGCATCACAATACACGACATAATCTCTGGACCCTCTAGAAGTGTTAGAACTGGCGGTTAGGTCAACTTGTTCTTAAGATCTTGGAAACTCCGCTCGCAAGCCTCTATCTACTAAAACTTAGCTGCTTTCTGAGTCAGGTTCGTCAATGGTGCCGAAAGGGAAGAAAAACCCTCTACGAACCTCCGAAAGTAGCCTGCTAAGACTACAAAGCTACAAACCTCTGTCGGATTGGTAGGTTTAGGCTAGGATTTCATGGCCTCAATATTCTGAGTGTCTATGTTTATACCTTCATCGGATACAATATGCCCCAAAAATGCTACATACTTCAACTAGAACTCACATTTAGGAAACTTAGCATAAAACTTATGATCGTGGAGGGTTTGGAGTACCGCTCGCAGGTGGTCTGCATGCTCCTCCTCTGAACGTGAATAAGCCAGAATATCATCAATAAATACTATCACGAATAGATCTAAAAATGGCTGGAATATGCTATTCATCAAGTCCATAAATATGGCGGGTGCATTTTTCAACCCGAAGGACATGACAAGGAACTCTAAGTGGCCATATCGGGTCCTGAAGCTTGTCTTTGGAATATCTTTCTCCCGAACTTACCTGGTGGTACCCCGACCTCAAATCTATCTTTGAAAAACATCTAGCCCCCTACAACTGATCAAACAAGTCATCGATCCTTGGAAGTGGCTACTTATTCTTAATAATTACCTTGTTCAGCTACCTATAATCGATACACATCCTCAGCTGTCTTTCTTCTGCACAAACAGTATTGGTGCACCCCAAGGTGAGGTACTAGGCCTGATGAAACCTTTCTCTATTAAATCTTTCAACTTCTCCTTCAACTCCTTCAATTCGGCAGGTGAAATTCTATATGGAGGGATAGATATTGGTTGAGTTCAGGAAGTAAATCGATGCTAAAATAAATCTCTCGCTCTGGAGGGATACCTGGAAGCTCATTTGGAAACACATCTGCGTACTCTATGACTAGTGGAATAGACTAAAGTGTAGGTATCTCAACATCTGCATCTCTAACTTGCACATTATGATAAATACACCCTTTTGTGATCATTTTCCTCGCCTTCAAGATAGGAAATAAACCTACCTCTGGGTGTCGCTGTATTACCTACCCAATCAAGGACTGGATCACCCCGAAAATGAAATCTGCTACCTTTGCTCGGCAATCAACTGTGGCATAGCAAGCTGACCAGTCCATGCCCATGATAGCATCAAAATCCATCATCTCTAGATCAACTAGGTCGACTGAGGTCTGACGACAACAAACTGTAATCTTACAACCTCGGTAAACCCGTCTAGCGATAGTCGGTTCTCCAACTTGTGTAGATATCGCAAAAGTATCACTTAGTATTCAGGAACTATACCAAACTTCCCCGCGACAAATGGGGTAACATACGATAAAGTAGATCCTGGATCTATCAAGGCATAAACATCATGAAAACAAATGGTCAATATACTTGTCTCAATGTCTGGTGAAGACTCCTGGTCCTATCGACATGCTAAAGCATAGATACGGTTTAGATTACCACCTGAACTGGAACCTATAGATCTGCCTCGACTTCTACCAGTCGAAGACTGAGACTCTATCCCTTAAGGATGCACAGATATAGATGATCGTGTTGATGAACTAGTTGGTTGTGACATACCCCCATAATCTCTGTTTGAGCAATCTCTCATCATATTCCCCAGACGCCCACATGTATAACAAGCATTGGAACCTACTCAACATTGGCCCAAGTTTCCTCTACCACAGATGTCACATCGTGGTGAAGATAACCATGTCTGCCCTGAACCTTGTTGTCACTGCAAACCCGACGCACGTGAGCTCTCACCTAGTCCTGACTGAGTATATCGGTCATACTAGTAACCCTGTAACCGAGGTGGCGTAGTCCTAGGTGGCCGTCTGAAGTGTTGGGGCCTATAACTACCCTGAGACTGCTCCTGAGACCTGGCAAATATCATCCTCTTACGCTACCCTTGCTCATTCCTCTATGCACCCTGCTGCTAAGGCCTGCCCCTTTCTATATTCTGGGTGAATTCCTGAATGCAGAAGATATCCATATTATCCTACAATGCAGCGATGGCACATGCCTAGGTCAACTCTGGGGCCAACCCTGCTATAAACCTGTGGATCCTGTACCGCATAGTAGCAACCACGGATGGTGCATATTTGGCCAATGAGTCAAAACGGAGACTATACTCTCGAACACTCATATTGCGCTGCTTGAGGGCTAGAAACCGATCAACTCGGGCCTTTCGGATCTCCATCGGTAAGTACTGGTCAATGAAGGCATCTGAAAAATTCTCCCAAATAGATGGAGGTGCATCACGTCCCCTAGACCTCTCCCATCCCTCGTACCAAAGGATGGCTATATCTCGGAGTCGAAAAGCTGCTAGCTTAACTGCTCTTTCTCCGTGGCATGCATAACCCAAAAGATCCTGTGAAGCTGATCTATGAAATCCTGCGGGTCCTCCCTCTGATCTTTCCCCGTGAACTCTGTGGGACTCAAGGCAATAAACTCTCAGACCCTTGAACTCCTAGACCCCTCGGAAGATCTTACACTAGCTGATGCCCTAACCTGTTACTTGGTAGCTACCAACTGTGTTAACAAATGCACCTCATTCGTCAAGTCCTGTTCTGATGGAAGTGGAGGGGGAACTAGATATGTGGTATCCCTAGGAATCTCCTCAGGTTGTGGAGGAACCGGTAATGGCTGAGTAGGGGTCTCGCCCTAGGCCTCAGACTGGGACCCATCTATTGGGGGTACCCTGCTGGTCCCCTCACCTACTACTATATCTCTCCTCTCGCTAGCCTTAGTCTTCCTAGTCACCGTCATCTGTGTATGAAAACACTAACACGTAAGTTTAACTCAAATTTCCTATAACTCAGTTCTATAGCACGATTTATATTTGATAGAAGGGTAACCAATTCCTAAATGCCCCATAGTTCCCTCCTTATAAAATTTGGTGCACAACACATCTATAAACAAGACCCTACTAAACACGACTTGTAAATTTCCTAGGATAGAACTGCTCTGATACATAGTTTGTCATGCCCCGAACCTGGGGTGAGAGACCGGCACCCGATGCCTCACTTAACCTAGCGTACGAACTAGTGACTGAGGGACTCTGAGCATATAATGTCATACTTTGTCCATGGGGCCACATTGCAAGAAAATTTGCGAAGCAAAATATAAAATTGAACAGATACTAGCTCTAACTAAACATCAATATAAACCTGGGCCGACAAGGATGTCATAACTACAACAACTGAAAAAAGAACAAAATATACGTACAAGGCCTACAAGACCAACATAATGCATTAACTAACATGATATGTCTAAAAGCCTCTACTGATGGATGCACTGTGATCGGAATAAGGCCCCGACCTACCCATAACATATATACATATATACATAATATGTACACAAAACCCTAAACAGGGCAACTCCGAAGGACGTGGAGCTTACCAATCAATCTGAACTCGGTAGCACCTACTAAGGAGGTCTACCCGTTTGTCTATATGAACCTCCATGCATGAAATGCAACGTCTCCAGAAAAGGGACATCAGTACAATATACAGTACCAAGTATGTAAGGAAATAAAATAACTGAAAGCCGAAACTGAACTGATAATAAAATAAATAAAAGTAATTGGGAGTCAAAGACAATCTGGAGATATACTTAGCTACTAATACTGACTCAACTCTCTCAATACAGTAAGTAAAATAGATGTCTGGCCTTATAAGGCCTGGTACGGGTAACTACTCGACCGTAGTAGGATCGCTCATTAGCTCTCGGCCATATTAGGCTATATATCTCAGCTATTCTGGGCTCGCTCATAGGTGCACGGTCGTAGTAGGCTCGATATAACTTACCATCTGATTGGAGGTTTCCAAATAGGAGCCTGCCCACTGATAAGCTAAATGGTCTTGAAAATACTATATATAGACCCTCTGCTCTCTTGACTGGAAGACAATACATAACTGATATAAAGTCCCGATAAGGGAAAATACTGTAACTTATGATACTAGGATAATGTACATAAGTGCAGGAATACGAACTTCTCTTCATGCCTCGTTTTCAAACTCATGTAGTTACGGGCTTATGCCAAAGTGAAGAAAGGCTTAGCCTTAACATACCTTATCAGAATCCTTTCCAATAACCAAGTTGAAATCGCCTCTTCGCACCTTAATCTACAACAATAATAATACTATCATTAAGTTACGAAAGGTACAAATATCGCACAACGAACAACAAGTTTATTTTGTATTAAAATGGGCAACATCTCCCCTATAATCCTTACTTCCTCCAAATTCAAGATAATACCAACAACACAAGAACACAACAATAGTAATATATATACATTATTTTTCAATCTTATATACACCATAAAATACTACAAAATAGCCCAACACACCCCAAACTCTTTATACACAAAACGACCGTCGTAGTAGTGTCAGACGATCCGAAAATGTTACGACGAATGCCCATCCCACCACATTGAATTTATGTGGTGTTTTCCACACCCTTTCTACTCCAAAACTCCATAAAATAGTAGCAAAACATGCAATCTAACAGCAACACAAAATAATTCATAAAACATTCCGCTACAAGTGAATAAATCGAACTCACTTGTTATATGTGGCACAGGTTCTTTATCGTGCAAGTGTTATTTATATTATGGAACAAGGTATTTTTCATCGGGGTGTGGCTTATATTGTGGCACGAGGTATTTTTCGTGCGAAGGTGATTGATAATGCGGGCACAGGTGTCATATGTGAGTGTTGTATTGAAGATGAGCCTTTACTTGTATTGAATTATTATCACTTGTTCTAATGAGATTATAGTTACTTTTTTTCTATTGTATTTCTTTTTGCCAGTCTTTGATATATTGCACATGTTATTTTATTAGTGAGTATCTTTCGACTTAAAACATCGTTACTACTTCTCTGAGGTTAGTCAAGATACTTAGTGAGTACATGAAGTCGGTTGTATTCATATCATGCTTATGCACATTGCGTGAGCTGAGTAGCTACGAAGACGGAGCTTTGCATTAGAGATGTACCAGTGTACCAGATTTATGCTACCCTTTTGTTCATGGTAGCTTAGGATTTCATTTTTGTTTATGTAACTTTCAAATAGATATTGTATTTATTTCTCACATCAATTTATAAATCTAAATCATAGTGGCTCATGATTGTAATATCATCCCTTAGGGTAGTTGTATTATTCTTTTGCAGTCTTATTTATAATATTGATGATTTCTCATTATAATAGTAACTTATAAAGTTTATCTTACCTAGCGGATTGGGTTAGACGTCATCATGATATTGGTGGGATTTTACATCGTGACAATGGTGGTCACAGTAGAGGTAACAGCAACAGGTGTTTAATAACTTCTCATATTGGGTCTTTAATTTAAGCCACGTGTAGGAGGAAGGTTAAGGTCCGGGATCTATAAGATAGGAGGTAGCAGCAGAAGGTATTTAATAACTTCTCGTATTGGTTTTTTAATTTATGCCACGTGTAGGAGGAAGGTTGGGGTCCATATATATAAGATAGGAGGGTAAATGTATTAATATGGGTAACAATGTAACATCCCATACTTTCGTAGATTGAAAGGCATCGTAACTGAGTCGACGTAAGCTTAGAGAGAAAGACTATTCTCCATTAAATAAGAATTTAAAACCATTTAAAGCACATGTTGGATGGTTTAGAATTTAAAAGAAAGAAGGAACTAAGTTTCAACAAAAATCGACAAATGTTATCGCAATTACATTAATAAGTTTACTAAAATTTGGGTTTGATATCACTGAACTTCTTTTCCAATATACTTGGAGATACGAGATCATTCATTCACCAAATTGAAGGTCTTCGAATCTTGTTTCCAACACATTAAATCATTTGTCGATATGATAAAGGAGTAGAGAGATATTCGCATTTTCGCAAGATTGCGTAGGCAGCCCCTTTGGGCCCCACATAGGCAGTGAAAGGTTCCACCATTCTGTTTAAAGTGGGGGCACCTTCTCTTAACTCATTTTTCGACCACACCAGTCTCTTAACGCCTCCCAAACTCTCTCTAAGTGTCCTCCCATCGTTCAAGAGTAAATCCAAAGCTAAACTATCAAAATCCAACATCAAAAGTCTTGTGAGACTAGAGGAAAGTGCTTCTACTATGTTAGTGTCATGTTGAGGGTTGTTGTAGGTTGAAGGAAGCACTTATTGAAGGTTGTTATTGTTATACAAGGTAATTTTTCCCCTCTTATACTTGTTCTTGAGCATATCTAAGTGTACTATGTTGTAAGGATGAGTAAGTTGCAAGATAACATTTAGATGTTTGTGATGTAGTTGAGTTGTGTTGGGCTATTTAGTATTGTTGTGTGACGTTTTGAGGTGTTGTTCTTGTTTAAATTCATTTTCTGGACATATATTGTTGATTTTTGTTGTATTTATGTTGTTCTTTACTTTAGGGATGTAAAAGAAATGGGGGAGATTCTGTCCAATTTGCCGTAACGCAAGCTTGTTGCTCGTTTGTTAGTTAGCATGTTTCTCTTGTTGATGTTAGTGTTCTTTTATTTGTTGTGTGACATGTTGGCACTAGTTTTTGTGCTATGGAGGTGCTGGATATATTAATATATGTATAATTATGTGTTATTGATGGTGTAATGAGGATTAGACGGGAGTTAGGCGTAGATATACGTCGAAGAATCATGTATAGAGCAGATTGTCGTTCATCGTCTAGCTGTTATGCTTCTTTTCATTAATGATAATATTGTTTCTTGCGTAGCTTAATTTGTGGAGATGGTTGGTTCTGTAATCGCCGTGGAAAGGTTGTCTTAGAGGTATCAACTTTGTCACGAACCAAAATCTATCTAGTTGTGATGGCACCTAACCCAACCCACTAGGTAAGCCAAATAATGATCAACACAACTAAAGTAAGAATAATAAGAAATCAATAAGTGAAATTACTAGATTTCTATACGATAACTCAAGGATTGGTAGTATAAGTCATGAGCCACTAAGACTTAGATTGCAAAATGCTGGTATGAAAATAAATACAACAATTATTTGGTATATACATAAACAGATTATAAATCTAAAGGAACCAATGACAAGTAGTAGCTATATCTGGAAAAACAAGTACGTCTTTAATGCCAGCTTCTGTCATCTACCGCATTAAAGCTCCAAGTTATGCACGCAGAGTGTGGTAGTATAGTATGAGTACAACCGGCCCCGTGTACCCAGCAAGTATCATAACTTACCTCGGTGAGGTAAGAGGAGTAAGAATCATAAATAAAACTCACTATTCACCTGTACAGTTCATAATTCCAGCAAGTACAAAATAATAACATGATCAAGTCATGAATCACAACTAAAATCAACTCGGCGCACTCCCTAACTCAACATACTCTACTCAGCCAACATTCCAACATATTGTTACATCCTGTACTTTTGTACGTTGGATTTGTCGTAAGATAATTGATATAAGTTCAAGGACAAGATTCTTTTTGAGGTTATAAGTATTTATACTATTTATAACAAGTGATAAGTAAGTGTCGTGAAGGTCAGAGGGTAAAAAAATAAAAGAAAATGAGTTTTGTTGAAATTTGATATTTTGGGATGAAATACGGTCCACGCTATAATACCCCGTATTTATAGATTGATGTTATACCACATGATCATAATAGTAAGGTATATAAAGTATATTAGAATTTAAGTAAATTTTAGTGCTAGAATGAATTTTGTGGATAATTTTCTAATTATTTAATTAAATGTGAGATAAAGTAAGTATTAGATAAAAGGCTAAGTATAAAATTTGCATGTCCACATGGAGCCATGAAAATAATAATATATGACTAATGTCCTTTTATGATCTATGAGTGGACACTTGAAATAAGTTGGTGGTACAGTAATATAATTAAGAGGTAAGTCTACCCCACATACCATGATGGATACAACACTTTATTTGATCTTCTTATTAGGAGAAATTGCAGCAGATATGACCCCTTATCACTTTAGTTAAATGTGGTGCCTGGGCAACAAAAACTTTTGTTCCTTCATTCTCACGAGATGTCAAAAAAATTGATTCAACCTTTTATCTTTGGAATTATGCATAGCACCAATACAACATCAAATGGATATATCATCAACGTGAGTTGGTAATTTATGGAAGAAGAGTGTAATCTTTCTCAAAAATAATATACGGACTTTGCGCACCGTCTCAATCTCGTTGTTCCGTTTTAGCGCATTGGTTAATCCGGACTTTCTTCAATGTAAAGTGAGGTAGAATAAGAGTATTTCATGGTAAATAAGATAAGTTCCTCTCTTTGGTATATTTAAATTCGTCTAGGTCATAGCTAAATTGTGGGATGAGAATTATGGAGTTAATAGCGGGCAGTCGTATTTTGACGTTGCTGTTGTTGTATCGACTATTTGGTAATTTTCTAAGTTGTGTTATGGCTGAAAATTTTTGGAGTAAATTGAGTCTATAGTTGTTGTAGTTATTGATATGTGTTTTTAAGGAAAGAAAGATTGGAGAAGTATGGTTGATAATCGTAGCCGAGCTTTCCGCTTGTTGTACCGTTGTTTGGGTTGTAAAACTGGTTATAGGAGGTTCTAGTTGTGTTGTTATAGTACCTTGTCTATGGTGGGATTGAGGTAATGATAAGAACATGGGAAAATATTGTCCATTTCATTGTAGTAAAGGTTATCTTCCATTGTACGATTAAGAGAATTGTTCGTATGGTTGACAATAGTATTATTCTTGTTATCGTATAGATCGTGAAGCGGATACGAGTTGAGCTCTTGAGCTAATGGGTTGAGTCTAGGTATGTTAAGGCTAATCCTTCCTTATTTTAGCATGATCCAAGTAACGATACGTTAACATACTGTTATTCCATAAATGGTTCTACTCTTAGTAGTTAAGGATGTCTACGTTATTCGTTCCTGTAAAATGATATTCAAAACATGTCTAAGTATGTTCCTAAGTCTCTATTATGGTTTATGATAATGATGTTAATGTTCATAATGTAGTGCTATATGCATCTTCATTTACCATCGAGCTACGACCTGTTGGGTAGTCATGCATCTTCATTTACCACCGAGCTACGACCGGTTGGGCAGTCGTGCATCATCATTTACCATCGTGCTACGGCCGGTCGGGCAGTTATGCTTTACCATCGTGCTACGATCGGTCGGGCAGTCATACATTTACCACTGTGCGATGACCGGTAGGGCAGTTACCAATGATTAGTTGGGCATTCATGTTACGATATGGAATATAGTCCCAAAGAGAGGCATTATATATATAAGTATAATTAGTATGCATATACAATGGCACTTCTGAGCTTTAGGTTGATTCTTATATCTCTCTCAATGTTGACTTATTGTTATGTTTCAGTTCTACCTTACATACTCGGTACATTATTCGTACTGACGTCCTTTTTATTGTGGACGCTGCATTCATTCTTGCAGGCCTAGGTAATCAGTTTGACGAGCCCTCATAGTCGACAAGTTTAGCATCAGCGAAGGATCGATAAGACTCCACTTCATTCGGAGTGTAGTCGAGTTTATAAGTCATCGTGTAAGAGTTTTTCTACAGACTATGGGTAGGTCGGTGCCCTGTTCTGTTTGATGTTGAATACTCTTAGAGGCTTCATAGACACAGGTTTATTATGTGTATCTTAGAGGCCTTGACAGCCCGTGTGTCTTCATGTTTTAAGCATTATGGATCGCTGATACAATGCTTTCACTTACAGTTATACATTACGAGTTGTGGACATGTTCGCCCATGATAGTTACAGAAAAAAAAGTGAGTTACAGAGTGGTTCGCTCGGGCCAGTATGCCACCAGGTGCCAACAACGCCTTCGTAGATTTGGGGTGTGACACGTATAAAGAGGATATACAAATAAATAAGGTGAACGACCAAGGAAATTGCAAGTAAAGATGAAATACAATAACCAAAACATCAATCTGTTGCGACATGCAACCTGATCCAAATATAACTCACAACACGGCTCTAAGGCCCACATCAAGGTTACATTAACCGAACCAAACCACAGATCAGATTTATCCAAAGTTCACATCAACCAAAAACTTGTTGGTTTCTCACAATTTGCATGTACACCATATGAAGAAACATGCGAGGGTAAACCTAGGGGGAGAGATCCATATCCACACATTGCACGGTACAATAATGTGTAAACCCCCCCCCCCCCCCCCCCCCCCCCCGCCCACCGGCGTGGTCACAGGTTCAATATCAACCCGCCTACGTGATCACAGGATCAATATCACAATCTACCAGGCATGATCAGAGGCTCAATATCATAATCTACCTAGCATAGTCACATGCATAATATCATAATCTGCCCGGTGTGATCACAAGCTCAATATCATAATCTAGCATGGTCATAGGATCAATATCATAATCTTCCGGCATGTCATAGGCTCAATATCATAATCTGCTCGGTGTGGTCACATGCTCAATATCATAATCTAGCTTGGTCTTAGGCTCAATATCATAATCTATCGATGTGGTCACATGCTCAATATTATAAATTGCCCGGCGTGGTCACAGGCTCAATATTATAATCTGCCCAGCATGGTCACATGCTCAATATCATAATCTGCCTAGCATGGTCACAAGCTCTATATCACAATCTACATGGCATGGTCACGTGCTTCCAGTCCAATCCATATCACACAGAAAGAAGATATACAAGAATAAATGTACATGATCAATGAACATCAAATTTTATACTCTTGGACTCGTATAAGTGACTTGCTAAGATGTATGCATGAGCAAAGCGTGCTATCGTAGTTCAAATCAGGCAATTACATCACAAAAATAACAATTATCAGGTTCAATTAGGAGATTAACCTCTATGTAACCTCAACATGACTCACATAGCTCACAACATGGTTACAAATATAAGAACCATCACAACGTGAAGCTTAGCAATCAATCCAAGGCATATCATAGCCTAAATAGTATCCCGAGTATGAAAAAAACCCAGTGCACGCACATGAGCTCAACCCCACACATATGGCCACCCATAGCACGTAGCTATAACAAATAACTCAAGCAACTAGTACCTCAACCAAGTTTAGGTAAGATACTTACCTCAAGTAAGCCAAATTAATACACTAGCAGCACCATCCCACACGAATTGACCTCTAACAGCTCGAAACTAGCCAAAAGCAGCTCAAAATCATCAAATAATGCCATAGGAAACTAACCAAATGATAAAAGTCGAATCTTTAATCAAATAATCAAAGTCAACCAAAAAGTCAATCGAGGCATGCACCCCAGAACCCGACAAAACTCAGAAATTCCGATAACCCATTCGGATAGAATTCACAGAACATAACACGACCTACTTGAGGCCTCAAATATCACAAAATAACAACAAAATCATGGATCTCACCTCAATTCAAGCTTAATAAATTATTCCAAATATTCAAATTCTAAATGTACGTCGAACACGTCTAAATAACTCAAAATCAGCTCAAATTTTGCGCAAAAGTTCTAAATGACTTAACGAACCTATTCCAACTCCGGAAGAAAAATCTGAACCCGATAATATCAAAGTCAACTTCAGGTCAAACCTATGATCTTTCCAAGCCTTCCAATTGCCAATATTCGCCAATTAGAGCCAAAACCTTCTAGAAATATCCAAGTGCACATCCGGGAATATGCCTAAGTCCAAAATCACCCTTCGGACCTAAGAGAACCATAAAAACTCTGATCCAAGGTCAAACTCATAAAAGCCAAACTTGGTTAACTCTTCTAACTTAAAGCTTCTAGATTGAAATCATTCTTCCGAATCAATACTGAACCACTAAAAAACAAAAACCGTCCATACCTGCGAGCCATAATATATTATGTGAAGCTACTCGTGACCTCGAACTACCGAACGGAATGCAAATGCTCAAAACGACCGGTCGGATCGTTACATTCTCCCTCCCCGCACTTAAACATATGTTCATCCTCGAACGAGCCAAGATTTATTCCAAAGCCATCAAATCACTGTATAAACTCACCACACATGTACCCATGGGTGACCCATGTCACCCCAATCCATATAAGCCTGAAAACACAACCTAACTGAAGATCATTTCTTCAACCTTAGTCCATAAACCTTAGACCCAATCGCCAACATCTGAAATTCATCATAAGAACCGAATCTCGCATCTATACACTATATAAGTCTAAACATGCTATATGAAGCTATAACCAAAACCCAAGATATAATCACATGATATACCGTATAACTCAGATACTCATAGAAATAACTTCCGACCACAATAGCTGCTCAATAACAAACCTATGCCAAATTCTAAAAGTCATAACAATAAAAACCATGTTCTAAACTTTCGTACACTACCAATGATGAAAGAAACAAGCCAAAATTCATAGCCACTCATCATATTAACAAGTCGTGGAGCTTTCTCGCCCGATAAGAACCATTGCCAATTTCGGAGCTGACTAATGACATTATTTTTTCAAACATATCTTAATCAAATCCAATATCAGTCATTCCAGTTCCAATAACCTCATTGCATCTAGTAAAAGTTTCTCAAACGACACGCCACACTAGCACCACCTCGAGCCACATACAATGCAATCCGTGCACCAAACAAGAAACAACTTGAATGTATCCAATGGTTGAAAAAGAATCAAATGAGAGAACCATCTGACAAGCTCAACAACTATCACCACAAAGCGCAATGTTGTGAATCCATCACACAAAGGAGAAACAAAGCACACAAAATAAACACAAAGGATCACATCCTAACATCACTTTGTTGTAATGCATGATCCAATATAAACACTGGTCCACATAGAATACCTTGAGCCATGATGCTTACAATCAACAACCATATGCATATCAACAACAAAAATGCAAAGTGCATGACCATAATCATAGAGAAACAGATGGCACAATAAACCACCAACTAGGTTGACCATAACCAAGGCGCCACCAACCATTCAACGCCCCAAGAGCCATCTCGCTTGAATCCCGCCACAAGGCCCAAACAGAATTGCATCCATTGTCGCATATAAAAGTAACACATGGAACATATCAGACACGAATAAGATCAACTCTAATCGAATGACACACCCCTCAGAAATAGTTGTGCTGAGTAAAAAAATCCGACTCGAGTAGAATACACATGTTCATTAGGCCTACCAGTGGCTCCAAATAAATTTCAATCCTCCCGAAATAGGTAGTTAACCTCTAAAAAGTCCACAGTGACCTATCCATAACACATACAATCAGCTGATAACCACTTAACATATCTTTACTGTTTGTAACCAAGGAGCAATCTGCCTCGGAGAACCCTCCTAGTCTTCAAATCCCTAGAATAAAAGAATATCCATGTCCGATACTAACTCCATCAATCAAACTACTGATATATCCCTCCTACATAATCATCTCACGAGAAATACATCCATAATTCTTCCATGACACATAGCAATACCTGAACATCTGTAGTCGATCAACCAGGAAATTACCGTAATACCTCAAGCATCTGCAATTCAGAACAGAGTGTGCCTTCTAACCCTTCTCAGGTGATACCAGATAGTGATAGCATTCTTCTAAACATCTGAAACCATCCATGCGGTCTAGATCTCATGGCCTTCCCTTCGAACGGATCAGAAACCTCGTACATTCCATCTTTAATCCCACACGTCGCACCGCATCCATCATGACATATGAAAATATAGGAATCCCATTATCAACTCTAGTCACAAGCAGGATAGACACCCATATCAAGCAGGAACCTTCCACTTGACCCTCATCCAAGAGAAATTCACTATATGCAGCAAGCTTCCCATGCCGGTAGAAAACATCCGCCCCAAGCCATGGTCAAAATCATCAAGAACTCTTCTAAACCCATTGATACATAACCAAGCCATCAAAATTGAATCCCTCTAACTCAACAATTTTACACAGATCATTCAACCCAAGAGTATTTCCACAAAACACCTGTAGAGTCTTACCATACCAAAATAACCAATCACCTTTATTACTCAGCTGACCCAAACCACTACCAATCTGACCTATTTATTCGAATTTTCCTTGACTTGCCTTCAACTTAACACTTCTCTCTACCAGTACATTACGATCCTTAACCAAAGCTCACCACAAAAGATCCTACCATGAAACCACGTCATCCTAAATCCCATAGGCTATTGTATTTCCTTTTAAGCACCTAAAAATACTGCAATCGAGATACCCACTCTGAAGAGACCTTCCATGAATTTGAAGTTGTTTCTTTCACCTCTATGATATTGAAAAGTAGAATCCATAATGATGTAGAAATACCGCAAGTCCAACTCCATCTAATGCAAATCTCATATCTTAGTCGTTTACAAATTGGGGAAATCCTCAAATAGCACATATGAATCATGAACTCACTAGAACTTTCTTGAGAGTCATACATTATTCTCTAATCTCCAATGCACCACCAAAATGAGTCGAACAATTTGTGCCCCATTAGCACATAATCACCGAAAGAAGTAACCCCCACCTTAAGAATAGAGTGAATTCCTTCTCCTATCACACTAAATCCACCACGAATTACAAACCTGAATCACTCTAAGATTTTAATATATCCATAAAGTATGATACATCATGCATCTGGAAATTATCTCTTCCCCGCACTAACCTTGAAGCCAGTCGTTTTCAGGTCATAACTAATCCACAAATATGCCTCAGACCAAAACTAACATAACACATGACCATGCAACCCTACCTTCAATAGTAGACTCACCACATGACTCGAATACATAGAACATAATATCCGATAACCCACAATACTCTTACTTTATAACTATCATAACCTCGCACTATAATTCCCTTCGTATTCTCATATAGCCCCAGCCATAGAACACCTCAAATCTTCTCCTGAGCACATATCCATCCTCATGACAGTCGTGAAACCTTCCTCAAGTGATCCGAACACAAATTTCATCACAGACATCCCACTTGGTATTCTGCTCAAGCTCAATGTACAAAACAGTCTAACAAAATATGGAAAGTTCATATTCCAACATATCATGCATTCTCAAAGTACTTATTCCTAAAATTTAGTTAAACATGGTCACTAAAGGTATTTTAAAATATTGAAGTAATCAACTAGGCACACGTTTAGTGAAAGGAGCCAAAAGAAGGACACTTCAAATTTCAAGAATGGTTATCCATATAATACATATCAGAAAAGAGATAGGCACCTAATGAAGACGTGATTTGTAATAATAAAAAATAATTTTCTATAGACATGATTTCTAATTAAAGAAAATACAGTATTAATCTTTGGCACCTGTATTTAAGAGACTCAAGGTAAAATTCTAAGTATGGTTCCTAATACATGAAATGCGTTGTTTTGTCAATAAAACTCTCACAAGTTGATTTAAGTACACCTTGAACACCTTTTTTATGCCTCTAAAAGTATAATACTACCGAATGGAGTCAGATTGTTACATTCTCCCTCCCCGCACTTAAACATATGTTCGTCCTCGAATGTGCCAAGAGTTATTCCAAATCCATCAAATCACTGTACAAACTCACCACACATGTACCCATGGGTGACCCCATGTCACCCCAATCCATATAAGCCTGAAAACACAACCTAACTGAAGATCATTTCTTCAACCTTAGTCCATAAACCTTAGACCCAATCGCCAACATCTGAAATTCATCATAAGACCCGAATCTCACATCTATACACTATATAAGTCTTAACATGCTATATGAAGCTATAACCAAAACCCAAGATATAATCACATGATATACCGCATAACTCAGATACTCATAGAAATAACTTTTGACCACAATAGCTGCTCAATAACAAACCTATGCCAAATTCTAAAACTCATAACAATAAAACCATGTTCTAAACTTTCGTACACTACCAATGATGAAAGAAACAAGCCAAAATTCATAGCCACTCATCATATTAACAAGTCGTGGAGCTTTCTCGCCCGATAAGAACCATTGCCAATTTCGGAGCTGACTAATGACGTTATTTTTTCAAACATACCTTAATCAAATCCAATAGTAGTCATTCCAGTTCCAATAACCTCATCGCATCTAGTAAAAGTTTCTCAAACGACACGCCACACTAGCACCACCTCGAGCCACATACAATGCAATCCGTACACCAAATAAGAAACAACTTGAATGTACCCAATGGTTGAAAAAGAATCAAATGAGAGAACCATCTGACAAGATCAACAGCTATCACCAAAAAGCGCAATGCTCTGAATCCATCACACAAAGGAGAAACAAAGAACACAAAATAAACACAAAGGACCACATCTTAACATCACTCTATTGTAATGCATGATCCAATCCAAACACCGATCCACATAGAATACCTTGATCCATGATGCTTACAATCAACAACCATAAGCATATCAACAACAAAAATGCAAAGTGCATGACCATAATCATAGAGAAACAGATGGCACAATAAACCACCAACTAGGTTGACCATAACCAAGGCGCAACCAACCATTCAACGCCCCAAGAGCCATCTCGCTTGAATCCCGCCACAAGGCCCAAACAGAATTGCATCCATTGTCGCATATAAAAGTAACACATGGAACATATCAGATACGAATAAGATCAACTCTAATCGAATGACACACCCCTCAGAAATAGTTGTGCTGAGTAAAGAAATCCGACTCGAGTAGAATACACATGTTCATTAGGCCTACCAGTGGCTCCAAATCAATTTCAATCCTCCCGAAATAGGTAGTTAACCTCTAAAAAGTCCACAGTGACCTATCCATAACACATACAATCAGCCGATAACCACTTAACATATCTTTACTGTTTGTAACCAAGGAACAATCTGCCTCGGAGAACCCTCATAGTCTTCAAATCCCTAGAATAAAAGAATATCCATGTCCGATCCTAAATCCATTATTCAAACTACTGATATATCCCTCCTACATAATCATCTCACGAGAAATACATCCATAATGCTTCCATGACACATAGCAATACCTGAACATCTGTAGTTGATCGACCAAGAAATTACCGTAATACCTCAAGCATCTGCAATTCAGAACAGAGTGTGCCTTCTAACCCTTCTCAGGTGATACCAGATAGTGATAGCATTCTTATAAACATCTGAAACCATCCATGCGGTCTAGATCTCATGGCCTTCCCTTTGAACGAATCTGAAACCTCGTACATGCCATCTTTAATCCCACACGTCGCACCGCATCCATCATGACATATGAAAATATGGGAATCCCATTATCAACTCTAGTCACAAGCAGGATAGACACCCATATCAAGCAGGAACCTTCCACTTGACCCTCATCCAAGAGAAATTCACTATATGCAGCAAGCTTCCCATGCTTGTAGAAAACATCCACTCCAAGCCATGGTCAAAATCATCGAGAACTCTTCTAAACCCATTGATACATAACCAAGCCATCAAAATTGAATCCTCTAACTCAACAATGTTACACAGATCATTCAACCCAAGAGTATTGCCAAAAAACACCTATAGAGTCTTACCATACCAAAATAACCAATCACCTTTATTACTCAGCCGACCCAAACCACTACCAATCTGACCTATTTCTTCGAATTTTCCTTGACTTGCCTTCAACTTAACACTTCTCTCTACCAGTACATTACGATCCTTAACCAAAGCTCACCACAAAAGATCCTAGCATGAAACCACATCATCCTAAAGCCCATAAGCTATTGTATTTCTCTTAAGCACCAAAAAATACTGCAATCGAGATACCCACTCTGAAGAGACCTTCCATGAATTTGAAGTTGTTTCTTTCACCTCTATGATATTGAAAAGTAGAATCCATAATGATGTAGAAATACCGCAAGTCCAACTCCATCTAATGCAAATCTCATATCTTAGTCGTTTACAAATTGGGGAAATCCTCAAATAGCACATATGAATCATGAACTCATTAGAACTTTCTTGAGAGTCATACATTATTCTCTAATCTCCAATGCACCACCAAAATGAGTCGAACGACTTGTGCCCCATTAGCACATAATCACCGAAAGAAGTAACCCCCACCTTAAGAAATAGAGTGAATCCCTTCTCGTATCACACTAAATCCACCACGAATTACAAACCTGAATCACTCTAAGATTTCAATATATCCATAAAGTATGATACATCATGCATTTGGCAATTATCTCTTCCCCGCACTAACCTTGAAGCCAGCCCTTTTCAGGTCATAACTGATCCACAAATATGCCTCAGACCAAAACTAACATAACACATGACCATGCAACCCGATCTTCAATAGTAGACTCACCACATGACTCGAATCCATAGAACATAATATCCGATAACCCACAATACCCTTACTCTATAACTATCATAACCTCGCAATATAATTCCCTTCGTATGCTCATATAGCCCCAGCCATAGAACACCTCAAATATTCTCCTAAGCACATATGCATCCTCATGACAATCGTGAAACCTTCCTCAAGTGATCCGAACACAAATTTCATCACACACATCCCACTTGGTATTCTGCTCAAGGTCAATGTACAAAACAGTCTAACAAAGTATGGTAAGTTCATATTCCAACATATCATGCATTCTCAAAGTACTTATTCCTAAAATTTAGTTAAACATGGTCACTAAAGGTATTTTAAAAGATTGAAGTAATCAACTAGGCACACGATTAGTGAAAGGAGCCAAATGAAGGACACTTCAAATTTCAAGAATGGTTATCCATATAATACATATCAGAAAAGAGATAGGCACCTAATGAAGACGTGATTTGTAATAATAAAAAATAATTTTCTATAGACATGATTTCTAATTAAAGAAAATACAGTATTAATCTTTGGCACCTGTATTTAAGAGACTCAAGGTAAAATTCTAAGTATGGTTCCTAATACATGAAATGCGTTGTTTTGTCAATAAAACTCTCACAAGTTGATTTAAGTAAACCTTGAACACCTTTGTTATGCCTCTAAAAGTATAATACTACCAATATATCCAGAAAGCTCTAACTCAAGATTCAAGTCTTGCCGAAGTTTGATATAGTTTTACAATAATCATCTTTTGACTAGTATGATAGTAGTAAATTTCTTCAACGTATTTCCTTACATGATAGAATGAAAATGAATTTATAAGATATTAACATGATGAAGGTTCAACAGAAAGCTCATTCGGTGACAAAGGTTCTCTAAGACACGGTATCTAAACTTTGAGATAAACTTAAAGTAACATTTTCCTTTTAGCATACAAATAACAGAGGATACTTTCGATTTGTTTAACACATAAATAAGTAAAATAGTGATTAATCCTAAAATCATGTTTCTAACAGTTAAAAGCTAGACCAAAAGCATAATACACTAAAGAAACACAAAAATATACATGACATATTTAAAGGGGCAGTAAAAGGTTTAAACTTAAATGTACTCTTTCAAACAGTTGAACCAAGCGAAAAACATAAACAAGAATATCTTCTATGGACATGATGTAAAAATTCTACTAACATAACTAAAGGTGATTTTTTGGGCGGGATTTGAAGAGCGAGTAAGCCGTTTGAATTTTAAAAAGACCGTTTGAAATCAAAATGAGCAAATCTTCACACTAACAATTATCTCTGAACAAAGTCAGGAACTTCAAAAGTATTTTGGCCTCATGTATTGATCGAATCCTATTGACGATGGAAAATCACGAGATAGGAGTCTTAAATGAAATTGGAAAGACAAAGTCTGTCATGGCTGAAGAAGATGTTGAGTTTTTCACCAAAAAGGAAGATAACTTCTGACTTGTGAGAGGGAGGGAGTCATAATGTGTTGGTAAGAGATTTATAGGGTTAGGCAAAATGTGAGAAATAACGACGTCGTTTCTAGAGGGTTCTAGGTTTGCTGCTGAATTAGGTTTTGGGCTTCATGGACTAGCTGATGGTCGAAATGGGCTTGAAATTGTCCTGAAATTCCCTTCTTCCTACTATTTCTCTGGACTCTTAAATTTAATTAGCTCTTTCAATTGTATTATATAATAATAATAATAATAATAATAATAATAATAGTAGTAGTAGTAGTAGTAGTAGTAGTAGTAGTAGTAGTAGTAGTAGTAATAGTATTAACAATAACAATAATAGCAATAGTAATTGTATAATGAAATTGTAATACACAAGAATAATAATTACAATAGTAATCTTAATTATAGTAATAATTTTTATGATCATAATAACAATAAAAAAAATTTTAAAAAAAAAAACGGGAGTAGTAATAATAATAATAATAATATAAATATTAATACCTAATATTAGTGATAATACGTGATAACAATAAATGTACTAAAAACATATAGTAAAAATAAGGTATTTAAATGATTAATAACTTAGAAGCTCAAGAAAATTAATTGGAAGAAAGGAGGGACAAAATTGGATGTCAACACTAGAGTGTATACTTGATGCGTGAAGATGAAACAACTTAAATACACTTCCAAACAAGGTTGTGTTACCAATTACTTCTATACATTACACTATCAATGCCCAATTAGATAAATGAAAGTAGAATTTGACTAATTATTTTTGGTTGTGCTCAAATAGGTAAAAGGCCTAGGGATGTAACATTCGCCTAGGTGTTCGCCTAATGGGTAATTTACGTTAACACTTGTTTTATTGAGTGGGGTGTATTATAGCTCTCAACTCTAAGTTACCCACTCAATATCTCTCCATCATAGAGTGATATTTCCCAATTTGGCTTTCTCAAGCCCAAATAGGTATCAATCTAGATAGTTGATATTGTAACGACCCGACCGGTCGTTCTGTGAGATTAGCCCTGTTTCTCCCGTTTCTGCTTTATTATATGTTTCTTAGCCTATTTATGTTGTGTTGTGTAGGTTGGTTCGGGTTCGGAGTGGTCGTGGTGAGAAATGGGACACTTAGTCTCTTAAATTAGCTTAATAGTTGAAAAGTCAATCGGGAGTTGACTTATTGGTGAACAACCTCGGAATATGGATTTTATAGCTCGGATAGCTTCGTTAGTTGCTTTGGGACTTAGGAGTGTGTTCGGAATTAAATTTTGATTCTGGTGTAGAATTAGGCTTGAATTGGCGAAAGTTAGTTTTTGGCGATTTCCGGTCGGCAGTGGAAAATAGGCTATCCAGGTCGGAATGGAATTTCAGAAGTTGGAATAGGTTCGTAATGTCATTTTGGATATGTGTGCAAATTTTCAATTCAATCGGATGTGTTTTGGTTGGTTTCGGCATCATTGGCGAAATTTAGAAGTTTCAAAGTTCATAGGCTTGAATTTGATGAAATTTTAGTGTTTTCGTATTGTTTTTGGTGTTTCGAAGGCTCGACTAAGTTTTAATGATGTTATGGGGTGTGTTGGTAGGATTGGTTGAGGTCACTGGGGCCTTGGGTGTATTTCGGATGCTCAAACGGGCACTTTTTGGCCTTAAGGAGTCTGCTATTTTCTGGTGTTTTAGCGATCGCAGTGGTTTCTTCACTTCGATCGCGTGGATTCATCCGCGATCGCATAGTGTAAAAGAGTGGGGCAGGCAATTTGTTCTATGCGATCGCGTGGTAAGGATTGCGATCGCATAGGTTGGGCAGGTGAGGCAGTGCGATCGCGTGGGCTTTGGTGCGATTGCATAGAGGTTCTAAGGCGCGTGTGTGGGATGGAGATTTTTTCTATGCGATCGCATGTGTTGGTATGCGATCGCGTAGAGTGGTCTGGGGTGTGCATCGCGATCGCGTGATTAAACCGAAGGTAAGGTTTTCAACTTCATAACTCGTTTCTATGTCATTTTCTAAGTAATTAAACCAAAAAATTGTTGAATTTAAACCAAAAATTTGGGGAAGTTAAGTGCATGAAATTGGAATTTTCTTTTGAGGATTTGAGTGGGAAATTATGGTCCGATTTTGGTGTTCTTGGTATGTATAGAATCATGGGAGGAAAATGATTCTAGTGACGTAAATTTTATCAAATTCCGAGTCGTGGGACCGGGGCTCGAATTTGGCTGAATTTCGAGAATTGTGTCTAAATTGATAGTTTTCGATTGCGTTGTCACGACCCAAAATCCCGAAGTTCGTGATGATGTCGGACGTCCATGTCAGGAAAGCCAACTCATTCATTAATTGAAACAACTTTCCGATTTTAAAACATTTATGAAAACATTTTTTTTTCCTAAATTACATATTAACCAAATAAGTGTATGTTAATTAAGCAATTAGATCCCAATACATAACCTAGAACC
Organism: Nicotiana paniculata; assembly: GCA_005239505.1. NCBI lineage: Eukaryota > Viridiplantae > Streptophyta > Magnoliopsida > Solanales > Solanaceae > Nicotiana > Nicotiana paniculata. The sequence goes on along the minus strand of ML316710.1, from coordinate 35,742 downwards.
CGGTGTCACAAGTACATGGGCAATTTCTAAGAATCCAACAATCATTACAATCCTGTCTGAAATACAACTGGACAAGGTAATTTAAATGAAATAGATACAGTGAGAAGGAGACTATGTCAGCTGTAGATCGCCTCCGGATGATGCAGCTCGCCTAAATCTCCGAATCCTCCACATTGCTATGAAAGTACCTGTGCAATAAAAATGCACATCAAGTGTAGCATGAGTATAAAATAACGTGTACTTAGTAAGTCGCCCGCCTAACCTCAGATAGGTAGTGACGAGAGGTCAAATTAGACACTTACTAAGATCCGACAATATAATATATGAAAGAATATGATGAAATACAGTAGAAATGTAAGACAGTAAGCAACGAGTACATATCAAGTACAGAAATCCAGGTAACCACTGAGAATAAACAACAATGTACACTTTCCTTTTTCCCAAATACATGTCAAGCCAATACCAATAGAATAGTACCAAATAGTCATGCGCACACAAGGGCAAGACAACCGGCCGGAGTCATAAGATAGTCATGCCCGTGCACTGCCGAGGATCGAATGGCCTGTACCAAAAGTGCACCTCCCCACAAAGTACTCACATCTATGCACTGCCGAGGATCGAACGGCCCATACCAAAAGTGCATCTCTCAACCTCTCTATGCACTGCCGAGGATCGAACGGCCCGTCCCATAAGTGCACCTCACAATATAATAATCATAATTATGCATTGCCGAGGATCGAACGGCCCGTACCAAAAGTGCATTCTAAACCCGCCGTGACGTACGACCTGCTCCCATGAGAGTAGGGGAAATAACACTCTGCTCGCGGAATTTAAATTACGAAGCGGTCACATGCAGATATGCACAATCAACAATCCACCCCGAACACGTCGGGAACACAAATACTAAAGAAAATGACCGATTTCTCTTTTAAAAAAAAATCACAAATAGTATTTAAATCCCTTTTTTGAAATTCACTTGCCGAAATTTATATAACGTTTAATAACACAACCTTATTCGGAAATACAATTGCCGCGAAAGAAATGAATTCTTTTTTTTTTTTGATGATTTAGAAAATAAAATCTAATTTTCCTTAGTCATTAAATTACAATTTCGATTATATTAGCAGTCTAACATCACAGACAAGATCACAGGTACAACAGGTAGGGCATGCTAGTGGATCCTAGGCTACCCAGACATGGCATAGTAGTAGCTACGCACGAATTCCCGTCACCTCGTGCGTACGTAGCCCCCGAAGACAATAGCACATACTTAATTAATTCACCTAGGGGGACAATTCCCCTTCACAAAGTTAAAAAGGAGACTTACCTCGCTCCGAAATTTCATACCCGGCTTCCAAGCCTCTATGTCGACTTCAATGGATGCGCAACGCCCCCAAAGTATCCAAATAATGATAAACCAATGAAAATATACTCAAATATTTGTTAAAAATTCTGATTATATAAACTCCCATCTCCGCTCAAGGAATTGGCCAAAATGCCCTCGGGCCCACGTGCCCGGATTCCGAAATTTCTCGAAGATAAATTCTACCCATAACTTTACTAACTCAAATATTCAATTTGTTAAAATTTTCATGATCAAATTCATGGTAAAAGTCCAAAATTCCAAGTTCTAGGTCTTCCCCAAAAATCCCAAATTTATACAAATTTTCCATGTCTAAATCCATGTAAGATCACATATTTAACTCAAAAATAGGAAGAAATCACTTACCTTGTGTTGCTTGGTGAAAATCCCTCCTTGAGCTCTCGAAAATCATCCAAGCCAAATGAAAGAAATGGGCCAAAATTCGTGTTTAAAACAATCTGCCCATTGTTCATCGAGTTGTATCTTGTGCTTGTGTTGTGCAGGTTGTACATCCTATTACAATTTTCTCTTGTTGAACACCTTCTGTTAAAACACCCATAACTCCTTGTAGAAATATCCAAATAACAAACGGTTTGAAGATTTAGAAACTAGACTCGAAGATCATTAATTTGATATTTTTTACACCATATAACTATTTATATATTCGGAGATATGAGCTTCTAATGTCGGCTCCATGCATCAGAAAATTCTGGCGAAACTGCTCCACCAGCAATCTTGAATCGGTCATAACGTTTTTCACAAAACTCCAAATGACAAATGGTTTAATGTTCTGAAAACTAGACTTAAAGATCTATAACTTTCATATTTTGAAAAATTTTCAGATTCCATATATATTCCTATATATACGCTTCAAAAGTTAGCTCTTCGATGCATAAATTGTTGTCCCAAAACAGATTTGCTGAAGAATTTTCAGCAGCTATTTTGGTCTGAAATCCATTATGTTAACCTTCTGAAATCAACCCGAGGTCCTCGGAACCTTAACCAATTATACCAACATGTCCCAAAACATGATACGAACTCTCTTGAGGCCTCAAATCACATAAAAAAATGTCGAAATCATGAATTACACTCCAATTCAAGCTTTATGAACTTTGAAATTTTAAACTTTTACATCCGATGCCGAAACCTATCAAATCACGTCCGATTGACCCCAAATTTTGTACACAAGTCATATTCGACATTACGGACCTGCTCCAACTTTCAGAATTGGAATCCGACCCCGATATCAAAAAGTCAAACTCTCGGTCAAACTTCTCAAAAACCTTCAAATTTCTATCTTTAGCCATATGACTTCAAAATGACCTCCGGACATCCGAATTCACTTCCGATCGCGCTCCCAACTCCAAAATCACCATACGAAGCTATTCCCAGAATCGGAATCCCAAACGGACCTCTATAACACTGAGATTCCTTCCAACCCAAACTTATGAAATTCTTCTAAAATACTAACTTCCATAATATACGCCGAAACACTCCGGGGTTATCCAAAACCCAATCCGGACATATGTCCAAGTCCGAAATCATCATACAAACCTGCTGGAGCCTTCAGATCCTGATTATGAGGTCGTTTACTCAAAATTCTAATCATAGTTGATTTCACCAACTTAAGGCTTCTTAAATGAGAATTTTCTTTCCAAATCAATTCTAAACTTCCTGGAATTCAATTCCGACCACGCTCACGGGTCATAATACCTGAAAAGAAGCTGCTCACGACTTCAAACCGCTGAACGACGCGCTAGAGCTCAAAACGACCGGTCGGGTCGTTACATTCTCTCCTACTTAAACCGACGTTCGTCCTCGAACTTGCTAAGAACTGCTCTGGAGTTACCTGAAACCACTGTTTAACATCTCGAGCACTCGCCCGTGCTACCACAACCCAATCGAGCATAATAGCCTGATCAAATCTGGAGATTTCTTCTTTATCCATATAATAACCTCAGAATTCATTCAAACACCTGAAATTTCTCTAACATGCCTAGTTCCAACATATAAACACCGTATCAAATACCACACGATATACCAGATCATAATTTCATACCCTTTCTGAATTGGCACCATGCGCCGCATAACCCATCATCTGATCACAATGAAGCTCCCTGGACCTTAATAGCCAAAATTTCACGAATCTGATGCTCCCAATGCACCTCATAACAAATATACCTACACCCTGCTTTAATGCTGACGATACCACTACAACGGAGGAAATGTGCAGAAATTCATACTCAACTGCAGAGTTAACAAATCCTTGAATACCTCATCTTGACTAGAATCATCACTTTAGTATGAACCTGAATAATGGTATTTGTTCTTTAATATACACTTAACATAACCTCATCGCACTGATTCCTCATCCGAAAATCTCGTCTCACCCAGTATGAACTGCTCAGACAACAAACCGCCCCAACATGACCAACAACCTCACATGATACTACATCGCGCCAATAGGCCATAACTCGAACATGATAATAAGAAACGACTCAGGATGGAACTATTCAGCTCAGACAACTAATATGAATTCTTACCATAATATAGGAAATAAAACATACGAAAATAAATACATCTCAACCCTTCTCATCATCACGTTGTTGCGGCGTGCAACCCGATCCGAATAACATACCCGTGGCGGCGTGCCACCCGATCCCATCATAAAACTCACATAAGGAAATATACATGGAGCTGAATCACTCACTATTACAAATTACTGAATATCGATCACAAGCACGCTAAGTGCATAATATTGTCCTGGGAGACTGATAAAGCCATAGGCTACATAACTCAACCACAACTGAGGTGCGATATATATATATATATATATATA
>ML316710.1:0-31515 GCA_005239505.1 Nicotiana paniculata | reverse complement strand
GATCTCAAGAGCTATCCTGCTCACATAACATCCCCACTACGTGGGACCTCAACACATAAGAAATTATCAAAGTCGTTTCACAACTCACACGGCACAATCACGATAACACATGAATCTAACGAAGACGGAACAACACCCGATGTTCTAATACCTTTCCATGAAAAGCGCTCTACTGAAAGTAACATGCCTGGATCATACGGAGCCCATAATCATATTTAAATCCATCCACAAACATCGAGCTACCTTGCTCGCACCAACTAAGCTAATAGCTTTTGCCTGGGTCCATATTAACCCACCTTCTCTCATAATACACGAGAACAACCATCATCACCGGGACTAACACCCCATAATCCATAATCAACTGAACCGAACGCCCTCCGGGCGTAAATTCTCAATTAAGAGATATTGCACTTCTTTATACTCAATCCAAATTTGAAATCCACCAAGTGACTACATGTCATACTTTACACAATCTTTTCACGGTCATGCTTCCACGACCTTCCACACAAGGCAACAAGTCGTCCCATCCATAACACCGACCACACTAAGGCTGCAAAACACATCGAGAACCCAGGACCAGGGTACAAAGCCTTCTTCACCGAATACTGATCTCAGGTGACACTGAAGATAACACCAGCTTACTCTGAATTTTCAAATCACTTTGTCTTTCTCTTCCGAGCTCATGAAATCCTTATAAACATCGGACCTAAATCTCGATTCTTACTCTCAGTTACATACTGCTTACCGCAGCTAACATGCCAATACGAGGTAGCACAATAATTCCATCACAACTTCCGAACAACTAATAGGGTGAACATTTCATCATATAGAAACTTTTTACTTTACTCAATTCAAGAGTACCATCTCAACACACGAGTGAATTCCCATTATCACCCAATCATGCAAATCCATAAGTAGTAGTCTATACCATCATAACCCTTCGGGGGTCCGCCTACACCTGACAGGCCATAGCACTCAAATGCTCCCACATGAGATCCGTTACGACGGTCGACAAGCCCTGCACACACCGGCCCAAACCACATGCATAACTAAATCACATCAAATGAACCGATCACTGCCGCAAATGTGCCAGTTCAACCATGGCTAATCAATCTATCTTCTTTTAATCATCTTTAATTGCCTCAGGAATAATAACAATTTCCTTCAACCCATAGCAAACTCAACCCTCACTCATCCCGAGTGACCTTGATTCACGATACTACGCTGCCCAAATCCCGCAATCCGTCTCATACCCTTCTGATATTCTTTTCTTCAATCTGGAGTCTATTTCTCTCACTCACCAATGATATCATGCGTGCTGAAACATATCATAGAACATTCCAACCATGCTGCCTGAAATCCTTAAACGCCGCATTCTTAACTTTTGAACCCACTAGGATCGTTATTAAGAGTCACCCACTCCGACTGGCTCTGAATAGAATCAACTACAGGGCTCTCCTAGCACATGAACACCCTTTTAAATGAAACACGTGACTGAGTCACTAACCTGACAACTCACCTATGCCTTAAGCAAAATTCTGGATCTTCCAGAGCCTAACCCTGGCCCGACAGGGCCAACTTTTTTACACATTCATCAAATCCCACGCACAATCAGCATTTTACTCCTTTCCCTTAGCTGAAACAACTTGCCAATACGCCGACAATTCGCAACCCTATGAGAAGACAACCCTACAGCCCTACTGCAGATGGTGGGACTCCCCCACTTAGCCCGAAGCCACTCCTTGCACCACTCTAGACCCTGCTGAGACCCTTTCTCCTTTGATAACACGATCCATGACAACCGCATTCTTCAACACTTCTTCTCGATACTCTGACCCCACGCAACCTAAGAAACCATAGCACCGCCGAACCTAACAAATTCCATCCGATAAATGGCGACGACTACACGTCACGGGTGCATATCCCACCTCACTTGAAGACACCCAGTCTTACTACTTTATCAACTCCAACCAGAACATTCAGAATCCAAATGCCTTTCGCCTGCCGGAACTAAAACAGCGAAATCTCGAAATCGAACTCTGAGAAGACATCCCTTCAACCATTCATCACCCCCAACGTACGGGCAAGCATTCTATCATCATATCAACACCGCGCGACAATCAATTGCAAACATCATCACCACCCGAGCACGGCCTTATGGCTCCCAGAAACACAACTACTGAGCTGAAATAACACATTACCCTTTTGTAGGGCCATAACAACAACCACAACCATTTACACATGGAAGCATCTCGGATTACATTCGCAGCACCATTCCCATTCCTCAAATTCCTGATCCATAGCAAGATTTTTGCGACGCATAAGATTGAGTAGTAATGAACATAGGCATAAGCCTCAAAGGAATAAACTCGCACGATAAAGAATCAAGAAGGGAAGTACTCCTAACATCCCTGTAGCCTCTCGAAGATAAGTACAGACATCTCTGTACCGATCCACAAGACTCGATTAGACTTGCTCATGACTCGTAAGACCTAAGGGAACCTAGCGCTCTGATACCATGTTGTCACTACCCAAAATCCCTAAGGTCGTGATGGCGTCGGACGTCCATGTCAGGCAAGCCAACTCATTCATTAATTGAAACAACTTTCCTATTTTAAAACATTTATGAGAACATTTCTTTTTCCTAAATTACATATTAACCAAATAAGTGTCTGTTAATTAAAAACAATAGTTTAAAGATTAAACTTAAGCAATTATATCCCAATACGTAACCCAGAGCCCGGTTTCACAAGTACATGAGCAATTTCTAAGAATTCAACAATCATTACAAGCATGTCTGAAATACAACTGGAAAAGGTAATTTACATGAAATAGATACAGTGCGAATGAGACTCTGTCAGCTGAAGATCGCCTCCGGATGATGCAGCTCGCCTAAGTCTCCGAATCCTCCACATTGCTATGAAAGTACCTGTGCAATAAAAATGCACAACAAGTGTAGCATGAGTACAAAATGACGTGTATAAGTCGGCCGCCTAACCTCAGAGAGGTAGTGATGAGAGGTAAAATTAGACACTTACTAGGGTCCGACAATATAATATATGACAAAATATGATTAAATACTATAGACATGTAAGACAGTGAGCAGCGAGTACATATCAAGTACAAAAATCCAGGTAACCACTGAGAATAAACAACAATGTACACTTTCCTTTTTCCCAAATACATGTCAATCCAATACAAATAGAATAGTACCAAATAGTCATGCGCACACAAGGGTAAGACAACCGGCCGGAGTCATAAGATAGTCATGCCCATGCACTGCCGAGGATCGAACGACCCGTACCAAAAGTGCACCTCCCCACAAAGTACTCACATCTATGCATTGTCGAGGATCGAACGGCTCGTACCAAAAGTGTATCTCTCAACCTCTCTATGCACTGCCGAGGATCGAACGGCCCATCTCATAAGTGCACATCTCAATATAATAATCATAACTATGCACTGCCGAGGATCGAACGGCCCATCTCATAAGCGCACATCTCAATATAATAATCATAACTATGCACTGCCGAGGATCGAACGGCCCGTACCAAAAGTGCATTCTAGACCCGCTGTGGCGTACAACCCGCTCCCATGAGAGTAGGGGAAATAACACTCGCTCGCCGAATGTAAATTGCGAAGCGGTCACATGCAGACATGAACAATCAACAATCCACCCCGAACACGTCGGGAACACAAATACTCAAGTAAATGACCGATTTCTCTTTTAAAAAAACCACAAATAGTATTTAAATCCCTTTTTCGAAATTCACTTGCCGAGTTTTATATAACGTTTAGTAACACAACCTTATTCGGAAATACAATTGCTGCGACAGAAATAATTTTTTTTGTGATGATTTAGAAAATAAACTCTAATCTTTCTTAGTCATTAAATTATAATTTCGATTATATTAGCAGTCTAACACAACAAACAAGATCACAGGTACAATAGGTAGGGCATGCTAGTGGGTCCTAGGTTACCCGGACATGGCATAGTAGTAGCTACGCACGGACTCACATCACCTCGTGAGTACGTAGCCCCGAAGACAATAGCACATACTTAATTAATTCACCTAGGGAGAAAATTCTTCCTCACAAAGTTAGAAAGGAGACTTACCTCGCTCCGAAATTTCATACCCGACTTCCAAGCCTCTATGTCGACTTCAATGGATGTGCAACGCCCCAAACTATCCAAATAATGATGAACCAATCAAAATATACTCAAGTATTTATTAAAAATTCAGATTATATAAACTCCCATCTCTGCTCAAGGAATTGACCAAAATGCCCTCGGGCCCACGTGCCCGGATTCTGAAATTTCTCGAAGATAAATTCTATCCATAACTTTACTAACTCAAATATACAATTTGTTACAATTTTCATGCTCAAATTCATGGTAAAAGTCCAAAATTCCAAGTTCTAGGTCTTCCCCAAAAATCCCAAATTTATACAAATTTTTCATGTCTAAATCCATGTAAGATCATATATTTAACTCAAAAATAGGAAGAAATCACTTACCATGTTTTGCTTGGTGAAAATCCCTCCTTGAGCTCTCCAAAATCATCCAAGCCAAACGAAAGAAATGAAAGAAATGGGCCAAAATTCGTGTTTAAAACAATATGCCCATGCTTCATCGAGTTGTACCTTGCGCTTGTGCTGTGCAGGTTATACATCCAGGGGGAGCTATCAGTGATGCAGTATGAGATGTGGTTTTCGGAGCTGGCTCGCCATCCTACCGAGTTGGTCCCTATTGATAGGGAGAGGGTTAGGAGGTTCATGGATGGCCTCACTTATCAGCTCCGCATATTTATGACTCGGGAAAGAGTATCAGATGCTACATTTGAGCAGGTTGTTGATATTGCTCGAGATATTGAGTAGGTTCGCCACCAGGAGCGGGAGGAGAGGGAGGCCAAGAAGCCTGGTGGATCGTGCAGTTCTAGTGGTGCTCCTTCCTTGGGGCAGTTTCAGCATGGTAGAGGCCATTCATTCAGGCCTCCTCAGTCAGTCTAGCCAGCCTATGGTGGTGCATCTTCTGGGCATGGTCCCCACGGTTCGCAACCTGGCTGTTTTTCATTCGGTGCCATTCCAACTCTGAGTGTAGCTCGAGCACCACCAGTTCAGAATTCTTCTATGCATCAGTCTGCCAGGGGTTTCTATCAGTCCCCGCCTCAGCTCTAGGGAGTTGTTTTGAGTGTGGCGAGTTGGGGCACATGTGGAGGCAGTATCCCTGTCGTCCCAGTGGTTTTTCTTAGCAGAGGGGCCAACCCTCGACTTCAGCTCCAATTACTTAACCACCCGCCCAGGCAGCCAAGGGTGGTAGTCAGTCAGCTAGATGCCGCCCTAGAAGGGGAGGTCGAGCAGGTGGAGGTCAAGCCCGTATGTATGCATTTCCATCTAGGCCAGATGCTATGGCCTCCGATGCAGTGATCGCAGGTATTGTCTCAGTCTGTTGTCGAGATGCTTTGGCTTTATTTGACCCTACTTCTACATATTCCTATGTTTCTTCATATTTTGCCCATTTTCTGGATATGCCCCATGAGTCTTTAGTTACCTTTGTTCATGTGTCGACTCTGGTGGGCGATACTGTTGTTGTGGACCGTGTGTATCGGTCTTGTGTGATATCTATCAAGGGTATGAAGACCCGAGTGGACCTATGTTACTCAACATGTTCGATTTTGATGTGATATTGGGCATGGATTGGTTACACTCGTGTCATTCTGTTCTTTATTGTCACGCTAAGACCGTGACCTTAGCTATGCCAGGATGTCCGAGGGTTGAGTGGAGAGGTTCTTCTGAGTATATGCCTAGCAGGGTGATTTCCTACCTGAAGGCTCATCGTATGGTTTATAAGGGGTGTTTATCTTTTCTGGCTTTTGTGAGGGATGTTAGTGGTGAGACTCCCGCTATTGATTCGGTTCCTGTGGTCTGTGACTTTCTAGACGTGTTTCCTACATACCTGCCGGGCATGCCACCTGACAGGGACATTGATTTTGGTATTGACCTGGTGCCAGGCACCCGGCCTATTTCTATTCCACCTTATCGTATGGCACCAGCGGAGCTAAAAGAATTAAAAGATCAGCTTTAGGAACTCCTAGATAAGGGGTTCCTTCGTCCTAGTGTGTCACCTTGAGGTGCACCAGTGTTGTTTGTAAAGAAGAAGGACGGTTCTATGCGTTTGTGCATTGATTATCGGCAGCTGAACAGAGTTACTATGAAGAACCGGTATCCCTTGCCTCGTATAGATAACTTATTTTGATCATTTGCAGGGTGCCAGGGTATTTTCCAAGATTGACTTGCGTTCCGGTTATCATCAGTTGAAAATTCAGGGGCCAGACATTCCGAAGACTGCTTTTAGGACTAGATATAGTCATTATGAGTTTCTGGTTATGTCCTTTATACTGACCAATGCCCCAGCAGCCTTTATGCACTTGATGCACAACGTATTTCGGCCTTATCTGGATTCTTTCATCATTGTGTTTATTGACAATATCTTGGTGTATTCCCGATCTCGGGAGAATCATGAGCAGCATTTGAGAGTTGTGGTTCAGACATTGAGGGAAAAAAGATTGTATGCGAAATTTTCGAAGTGTGAGTTCTGGCTTGATTCAGTAGCGTTCTTGGGGCACGTGGTGTCCAGTGAGGGTATTCAGGTTCACCCAAAGAAGATAAAGGCAGTGCAGAGCTGGCCTAGACCGTCATCACCTACCGAGATTCGCAGTTTCCTTGGGTTGGCAGGGTACTACCGCCGTTTCGTAGAGGGATTTTCATCTATTGCACCACCTATGACTATACTGACCCAGAAGGGTGCTCAGTTCAGATGGACTGAGGAGTGTGAGGAGAGCATTCAGAAGCTCAATTCCCCTTTGACTACAGCTCCAGTATTGATTTTGCCTACAGGTTCAGGTTCTTATATAGTTTACTGTGATGCCTCGAGAGCTGGCCTTGGAGCGGTTTTGGTACAGGATGGTAGGGTGGTTGCCTACGCGTCCAGACAGTTGAAGGTGCACGAGAAGATATATCCAGTGCATGATCCTGAGCAAGCAGCTATTGTTCACGCCTTGAAGATTTGGCGTCATTATTTGTATGGACTGCATTGTGAGATTTTCACTGATCATCGTAGTTTGCAGCATCTGCTTAAGCAGAAGGATCTGAATTTGCGTCAGAGGAGGTGGTTGGATCTTCTCAAGGACTATGACCTCATTATTTTATATCATCCAGGGAAGGCCAATGTATTGGCTGATACCCTGAGTTGTAGAGCAGAGAGTTTGGGAAGCTAGCCTACCTCCCAGTAGCAGAGTGGTCATTAGAACTTGATGTTCAGGCTTTAGCGGGTCAGTTGGTGAGATTAGATCTATCAGCTCCTCCGCGGGTATTCGTTTGTGCAGCCTCCAGGTCTTTTCTTTATGATCAGATTAGAGCACGCCAGTATGATGATCCACACTTGCTCGTTCTTCAAGACAGGGTCCGTCGCGGTGATGCCAGGGATGTGGTTATTGGTGATGATGGGGTCATGAGGATGCAGGGCCGGATTTTTGTTCCCAATGTGGATGGACTTCGAGATTTGATTCTGGCTGAGGCACATAGTTCGCGGTATTCCATCCATCCGGGTTCCGCAAATATGTATCAGGATTTGAGGGATATTGTTGGGTTCGTGGCTCGGTGTCTCAACTGTCAGCAGGTCAAGCATGAGCACAAGAGACCAGACGGATTGCTTCAGAGATTAGATATTCCGGAGTGGAAGTAGGAGCGGATCACCATGGACTTTGTGGTTGGGCTCCCACATACTTCGAGGAGGTTTGATACTATATGGATTATTGTGGATCGGCTGACCAATTCCACGCACTTCATTCCTGTTGGAACTACTTATTCTTTGGAGCGGTTAGCTGAGATTTATATCAGGGAGATTGTCCGATTGCATAGGGTTCTAGTTTCTATCATTTCTTACAGAGGTACTTAGTTCACATCTCAGTTTTGGAGAGCCGTACAAAGGGAGTTGGGTACTCAGGTCGAGTTGAGCACATTATTTCATCCTCAGAACGACGGGCAGTCTGTGCATACTATTCGGATTTTGGAGGATATGTTGCGTGCATGTGTCATTGATTTTAGGGGTTCATGGGACCAGTTTCTGCCACTCGCGGAGTTTGCATAAAATAATAGTTATCAGTCAAGTATCTAAATGGCTCCGTATGAGGATTTATATGGTAGGAGGTGCAGATCTTCAGTTGGCTGGTTTGAGCCAGGCGAGGCTAGGCTATTGGGCACAGACTTGGTTCAGGATGCATTGGGTAAGGCAAAGTTGATTCAGGAGCGGCTTCGCACGGCGCAGTCTAGGCAGAAGAGTTATATGGATCGAAAGGTCCGAGATGTGTCTTTCATGGTTGGGGAGAAGGTGTTGTTGAAGGTGTCACCCATGAAGGGTGTTATGAGGTTCGGGAAGAGGGGAAAGCTGAGTCCCAGGTTCATTGAGCCATTTGAGGTGCTTCAGAGGATTGGGGAGGTGGCTTATAGACTTGCCTTGCCTCCCAGCTTATCGAGTATTCATCCGGTGTTCCATGTTTCGATGCTTTGGAAGTATGTTGGTGACACATCTCATGTTTTGGACTTCATCACGGTTCATCTCAAGGGTGATATGTCATATGAGGTAGAGCCAGTAGCTATTTTGGGTCATCAGGTCAGAAAACTGAGGTCTAAGGATATAGCTTCAGTGAAGGTTCAGTGGAGGGTACAGCCGGTGGAGGATTCCACCTGGGAGACCGAGCGGGAGATGCGGAGCAGATATCCTCACTTATTCGAGCCTCCAAGTATGTTTGTAGACCTGTTCGAGGATGAACATTTGTCTAAGAGGGGGATGATGTAAGAACCTGGCCGGTCGTTCCGTTAGATTAGCCCCGTTTTCCCTGTTTCTGCTTTATTATATGTTTCTTAGCCTATTTATGTTGTGTTGGGTCGATTGTTTCGGGTTCGGGTTAGTCGTGATGAGAACTGGGACACTTAGTCTCTTAAATTATCTTAATAGTTGAAAAAGTCAATTGTGAGTTGACTTATTGGTAAACGACATCGGAATGTGGATTTTATGGCTCGGATAGCTTCATTAGGTGATTTTGGACTTAGGAGTGTGTTCGGAATGAAGTTTTGATGTCCGGTGTAGAATTAGGCTTGAATTGGCGAAAGTTAGTTATTGGCGATTTCTGTTAAGCAGTGAAAAATAGGCTATCGGGGTCGGAATGGAATTCCGGAAGTTGGAACAGGTTCGTAATGACATTTTGGATATGTGTGCAAATTTTCAGGCCAATCGGATGCGTTTTGGTTGGTTTCGGCATCATTGGCGAAATTTAGAAGTTTCAAAGTTCATAGGCTTGAATTTGATGTAATTTTGGTGTTTTCGTGTTGTTTTTGGTGTTTCAAAGGCTCGACTAAGTTTGAATGATGTTATGGGATATGTTGGAAGGATTGGTTGAGGTCCCGGGTGTATTTCAGATGCTCAAACGGGCACTTTTTGGCCTTAAGGAATTTGTTATTTTCTGGTGTTTTAGCAACGTGGATTCATCTGCGATCGCGTAGAGTAAAAGAGTGGGGAAGGCAATTTGTTCTATGTTATCGCGTGGTGAGGATTGCGATCGCATAGGTTAGGCAGGTGAGGCAACGCGATCACGTGGGCTTTGGTGCGATCGCTTAGAGGTTCTGAGGCGCGTGTGGGGGATGGAGATTTGTTCAATGCGATCGCGTGTGTTGGTATGCGATCACGTAGAGTGGTCTGGGGTGTGCATCGCGATCGCGTGGCTGGAGACGCGATCGCACTGAAGGGGATATAAGTGCTGGGCAGAATGTTTTAAAGCCCATTGTTGCAAAATTTTGTCCACTTTCCTCCATTGATAAGTGGGTTTAGAGATATTTGAGAGGGTTTGAATAATAAATCAACGGGGCTCACTTGGAGGTAATGTTTACAACTTCATAACTCGGTTCTATGTCATTTTCTAGGTAATTAAACCGGAAAATTATTGAATTTAAACAAAAAAATTGGGGAAGTTAAGTGCATGAAATTGGAATTTTCTTTTGAGAATTTGAGTGGGCAATTGTGGTCCTTATTTGGTGTTCTTGGTATGTATAGAATTGTGGGAGGACGAGGATTCTAGTGATGTAAATTTTATCGAATTCCGAGATGTGGGCCCAGGGCTCGAGGCTCCGATTTGGCTGAATTTTGAGAATTGTGTCTAAAATGATAGTTTTCGATTGGGTTTTGTTCCTTTAGCGTATATTGATAATGTTAACATGTTTTAGTTAGATTCTAAGCAATCAAGAGCCAATTTGAGGGGCAAGAGCTTCGCGGATTAGTATTGTGGCCTGGTACAGGTAAGTAATGGCTATAAATCTTGTCCTGAGGGTATGGAACCCCGAACTTCATATTTCTCACTATTTTAGAATGGCGCACATATCGGATGACGAGTATGTGGCGCGCACTGATTTATGGATTGGACTTGGTCCTCTCCGCATCAACTATTAAGTTGGGTATTTTACTCCAAATCATATGTTAAATTTTTGTTCTAAAGATAATTGCTATATTTGGGCTATAAGCCATGTTTGGGGCCTCGTGTCGACTTGCTTAGACCCGTTGGGGGTCTTTTTACTGATATTTCCTCACTGTTGATTTATGATTTACACTTAGTCATATTGTGCTTAACTGTTTTCGAAATTGAGACTTATTTATACTATTTTTGAAATATAAAATGATGTTTTGGGTCGAGTATCCCGTTTTACTGATACGCCCGAGGGGCTTTGAGAGTTTCCGACTGAGTGAGGTCGAGGGCATGATTGTGAGGATATGATATGCCACGAGGTGGCTTGATATTAGCGCTTGGGCTGAAGGAGCCCCTCCCGAGTCTGTACACACCCCCAGTGAGCGTAGGTACCTACTGAGTGCGAGTGCGAGTGCTGATTGTCGAGTGCCGAGTGACGAGTGATTGGGAGGCATTAGTGACAGTGAGGTTGCCCGAGGGGATGATACTGAGTGGTTGTGAGGTGCTGAGTGATGTTCTGCCCGAGGGGCGATTTATGATTCATGTTTTTGCCCGAGGGGATACTTATGATTTATTTCATTTTACACTAAAATCCTTCGGTTATTTTTATTTTCAAAATTGTTGGATAACACATTTTTCAAAGGATTTTACTGAAGTTGGCTTTTAAGGCATGTTGATTTCATATATCTATTTATATACTGTTGAAAAGAGAGGTTGTGCATATTGTGAACTGATGATAATTATTCTTATGTGTTTCTTGCCGCTTAGACTTAATTTATTTGCATTACTACTGAGTTGGCGTACTCACATTACTCCCTGCACCCCTGTGTGCAGATAAAGGTGCTGATACTGAGCGTTAGCCATTTATTCTAACTTTTCCTAGACTAGATCTCTCTTTCTTAAGTAAAGACCAAGTAAAAAAGTCATGAATCAAGGTTTGAAACCATTACTTATAAAAATTAAAGCATGAACTAGGCTAAATAACAAACACTCAATCATAAACCAGAATACCCATAAGGTTTATACACCAGGGTTAGGTCACAACCTTAAAAGTCTAGATACTCATGTAGAAAATTAATAAACTATGATATTTTGTCCCACAATGGTCACAAATTTCCTAAATGGAAAATTACAATGCCCCTCGAGAGGTTCTGCGGCCGTATAATTCCATGTGCAGTCCGCACATTGCTTGAATATGCAAGGAATTGGATTTGCAACCGCACAATTTTGTCTGCAGGTGTGATTTAGTTTCTGTGGCCGCACATTAGGCAAGGCTTCAAGTATTGGTCAGTTGCACACTCTCTGAACGTTTTGAATTCCTGTCAGTGCGGACCATCTTCTGCGGCTAGAAAAATTATGTGCGGTTCGCACTTCTACTTCATGTACTGCTGGGCTTCTACATTAGTTCTGTGGCCATAAAGCGAATTCTATGGTCCACACTTGCTTCTGCGGCCACAGAAATATTTCTGCTGACTTCAATTCTTGTTTGTAATTCCCCTTATTGCCTTGTGAGTTGGAACACTCCTTTTGAGTCGGACATAAGAGCCCAAATTTCCAACATTCCTTCAATTTGCACACATTCATTAGTTTTGGGAACATAAATCAATACATTGGCACTAAAACAAAAGTAAAAATGTACTAATAAGTGGCCAAATCCATACTTATTAATATAGCGTGTGTCCACGAGAATAGATGGATGGGTACGAAGGCGCAGGAATTTAACAGGTTCAAAGTATAATATTTAGCTGGAGGTAAGAGCAAGAACGGGGTACATATTTTAGTTGATAGGGATCTCAGGGAGCTAGTGGTGGATGTTATTGTTTAACCAAAGAATTAGACCCTTTTACTAAAGCTTATCTTTAAGATGAATACGGGTTACTGATCAAGATAAATGGAAAAAAATGAATAATAGACAATATTTTAGAAAAATAGAAGATCGAAGTTGATTGTATTCGAGAACCAGATGCCTTTACAAGATGTATTCCCATCCCTTATATAGGAGATTCTTATAATGTACGACTCTTGCTATGGTTCCTCGTTAATGACTAATTATGACATTAATGAGGCGTTACAAAGGATAACAGTAATTAGGTTTGGTTACATAACGTTCGAGTAATCAATTGTGGATCCTTGAATCTGCCTGTAGCTTTGTCTAGATTCATTCTAACCGTGCCTCTCTCCCGTTTTGATCAAGTTAAGTTTCCCGTGGCTCATAAGTTCGTGGGTTTACTGAACCGTGCCTCTTTGTACCGTACCTCTTCAAAGAATCACATCCAGCTGTCGAGTTTTCCTGTGTCCACGTGTCTGGCTGAGTTATCAAAAGTTAGCTTACGTGTGAAACTCTTTTTTACCAATACAGATAGTCCCCCCACTTACCATATATTTAACACTTAATATTTGGTAAGTGGATATTCATTTATGGCGGGAATATTTTGCCGCCGCTTTTCCTTGAATCACTGTATCCTTCTCTGCACCATAGGCGTTGTTTGTCACTTCCATTTAATGCTCATACCGTGTGTCCTTTTCGGATTGGTTCTGCATTTACTCGGCACCTTTTAGGGCTTTTTGCGGCTGTGCCAGTCCCGAAGTGACATCTTCAATTAATACTTTTCATCATTATTTTCCTTTTTCTTCATGTTTGACGGTTGTCTTCAAGTATAAATACATGTTTTCTTTTCTTTGCTTCCACGAAACACTTTTCTAACTTTGCCTTTCTAAAGAACTCTCTTCTTTGACTTTGTAAACATGTCTTCTTAAAACCAACCTCAAAGAGTAATAGATATTGAAAGTTTAGCACCATCCTCTGCTCCGACTAGGAGTCGGAGGGGTGGTAGACTTAGAAGTCTAGGATCCACTCCTTCGAGGGGCTCCTCTTCTTCTCAGATAGTTCCTCCTTCTTCCACTAGATCTCCAGTTTCTCCGAGATTTAGGGTTTCTCAGTCATTGTCTAGAGGTAGAGGCGAACGCCTTCGTGAACCTGGAGTCGATGGAATTTTCCCTGCTGAGTTTGTTTTTGCTAGGGATAGTCAAGTTCTTGTAGATCAATCTTCTTCTCTTGATAGTTTCAAAAGATATCCAACCCTTATAATTGAGGGTCAGATTTCCCTTGTTCATAGGGAGTGCTTTTGGAAGTCTGACTTTCCTGTCTATATTGCGAATAGTAATCAAAGAATAACATCTTACAAGACGGGATATTATTTTGCTTATATGTATCCTTTAACTTTAGGGTTTAGACCTCCCATTGACCCAGTTATAATTGAGTTTTGCCATTTTTTCAATATCTGCTTAGGACAAGTTGGCCCGTTTGTGTGGCGAGTTGTCGCATGTATTAGGAGTTTGGCTTATTTAGCCTCGGTTCCTTTTACCTTCAACCATCTTATTCACCTCTACTCTCCTACCTTATTTCGTGAAGGGGTCTTTACTCTGACTACTAGAAGCAAAAGAGTGCTGGTAATCCTTGGAGACTATAAGGATAGGGGTTGGTACCTTCGGTATATTGTTGTACCCACTTTTGGTTTAGTGGGTGAAGAAAATCTTCCCTTCCCTGAGAAGTGTAATCGCGCAAGTGAGTATGCTTTAGCTCACATTTACTTTTTCTTGTTTTAACTTGAGATGTTTTATTAACACCGTATCTATTTTTTCTTCTCTCAGCAATCATGAATACTGTTGAGAATGTCTCTGGTATTTGTGATTAGGTAGAAAAATTGTTATATGTTTCTCCTTCAGAAGAGATATCTTGGAAGTACCTCGCTGGGAGGTACGGTTGGAAAGTAAAAGACCCACGGTAAGTGAAGCTCTTGTTCTTGCTTCTTTCCTTACTCGAGTCTCTCTTCTTCTTTTTTTGCCGTTTAACTTTTTTTCCCTTTTTGATAGGGTTCTCTGCTCGTGGGGTGTTTGCTTCATCCATCCCGAAGATGTCCTTGGCTCAAGCCCGGGAAATTATTGTTGGTTCATCTTCCTCGAAGAGGAAGATCAATGAGTCTCGTTCCGTAGAAGAAGAAGAAGATGATGCTTTAGTGCACAGGCCAAAGAGAAGGCGAATGGTTTTAGATGATGAGCTTACAACCTTAACCTTGCCTTCCGCATCTGTCATTGAGCCCCCTGTCCTTGATGATGTTTCACATTCCCCTTTTCATGAGGGTGTTGATCTTGCTCCTAACGATGTCCCTCTAGCTGCTGTCTTTCCTGCTTCTTTGAGAGAAGATGTTTCGTCTGTTCCTTTGGCTATTTCAACTTCTGTTGTGCCTGCTGATTCCCCATGGCTTCTCCAGCTTTTCAACTCTCTGTGCTTGCTGCTTTGCTTGTGGCTTCTCCAGCTCCTCAACCTTCCGTGCCTGTTGTTGTTCCATCTCTGCCTGCTTTCATGCCTTCCGTTAGGGAAATAGGGTCTTCTAACAGAGAGATACGGCAGGTGGTAATAGAGGTTCCACCTGAGGGAAACCTTTTCAAGAAGATGGGTGAGCCCGAAGTGTGGCTCATGCCTTTGATAGGTCCCTCTGAGAAAGCAAAGCCACAGTGCTCTTACATGGGCCAATGAGGTCGTGCATACTTCTTTGAAGGTATGATGCAAGTTATCTTCTTTCACTCTCGGGTATGAAATTTACCATATCTGACTGGTTTATTTCTTGTAGATTAACCTTATAGGCATGGAGCTTATGAAGAGGATTTCAAACACGGACCAAGAGACAAGAGAGTTGCAGGCCGATGTTGATAATTGGAGAGCACAATATGATAGCTTAAGGATTGACATGGATTCTTTAGAAGAGGAAACGAGTACCTTGAAGTGGCAGATGAGACTCATGGCAGCAGAATTAGTAGTGGAGAGGGATTCTTGGAGTCAAGCTGATAAAGATAAGAGTGTTCTAGAGTCTTCGTTCGCGGCGCAGCTTTCCCGTGCCTCAGAGGAGATTAGATACTTGAAGAACTTGTTGGGGAAGAAGGAGGAATACTCAGGTGAGCTCGTGCAATCACTCACTCGTACTCAAGAAGATCTTCGTAGGGCTTTAGACAAAGCTCAAACTTTAGAGGAATCGATTGTTCTATTAAGGGCTTCCCATGAAGCTACGGAGGCAGAGAAGGACGGGTTGAGAGCTGAGCTTCAAGTGTGGGCAAAGGATTATGAAGATTTGGAAGAGGTGGCTACTGTCGATGTGAGCTGGGCGTATATGAATTCTCGCCTTGACACATTGATGGAAATGAGTCAAGAGGGTCTTGACCTTAGTGCTGAAATAGCCAAAACTAAGGAAGCCATGGAGAAGGCTCAACAGGGTCATAACCTCTCTTCACCTGATGGTGAGATTCCAGTCGCTCATGCCTCTTCATCCCCAGTTGCTCCCGCTCCTTCTGCCACTGAAGTCAACCCCTCTCTTGAAAAGATTTAGTTGGTTTATCCCTTTTTTTTCTTTTTCTTTGTATCAATTGGTGGTTACCCCCAGTCCCATCGGGGGTAAATTTGGATTTCCTTTAAGTCCCCAAATGACAATTTAGGGGCACCACAATGTATATATAAAATTTATACGGCTAAGTATAAGTTAATACTTAGTTTTAGACGTTTTAATACATAAATGTTAGTTCGACTTTTGTTGAGTTTCTGTTTTACTCTTTAAGTCTTTTGCATGCTTCATTTTTCGAGGTTTTAATTTTACCTTCGAGTTTTGCATGTAGAATGCTTTAGGCTACTCATACCTTTTTTATAATAGGCACAGTGTCATATTAAATGTGCTCCTTTTTGTAATAGGCATAATTTATGGAAGAGGGCCCTTTATANGGAATGCTTTAGACTACTCGTACCTTTTTTGTAATAGGCACGGTGTCATATTAAATGTGTGCCTTTTTGTAATAGGCATAATTTATGGAAGAGGGCCCTTTATAATTGACATGAAGAAGACGTCTCAACTTCATGATAATGCAATAGAGTGATAGGAATTTTACACATGTTTAAGAATGTTTCCAAGGAAAGTTTTTTGTTTGAACTTTCATGACATTTTACCTGTGTTTGATTATCGTCTAAAACTCATGTTTCCAACTGTTTTTGTTTAACAGATTTGATATACTCTTGTATTTCGTAATTGTTTTTCATAGGTAACAGTTTTCGATATTAATAAAAGGAAACAACTATTTTTTTATTAGTAACAGTTTTTATAAAGATTGGGGTTTTTACCCGCAACTGTTTTGGAAACAGTTTTCTAATAAGTACGAGAGAAATGTTTTCTTATTCGTAACTGCTTTTATTTGATAACAGTTTCTTGAACAAATACAAGGATTTAGATCTTTCATCCATAACTGTTTTATTTGAGAACAGTTTTTTGAATGAGTACATTGATGATGATCTTTTACCCCTAACTGTTTTTGTTACAACAGCTTTGAATAAGTATAAAGATGTACATTTCTTTCTCGTGACTAATATTTTGCCTTTCAACCTGAATATGTTCGAAGGTTTTTGCTTTTTGCATTAGGCTTTGTATTTGGATGGCTCTTTTGATTTTCTTTCGATTCTGCTCATGTCACTTGTCTCGTTGGGTAGATGAGTCTTCAGGCTCGAGCTTTTGACTTTTCGATAGTCTTCTTTGCTTCGTCTTAGCCTTCCATACTGTATAGTCCCCCAAGTGTTTGAGCTTTGAAGAATGAAATCTCGAGCACTTGATTATTCCTTCCTTGTGGTCCTTTTCCTGAAAAGGAAAAACATTCCGGACTCGAAGATGTATAGTTTTTTTAGATGATGACTTCTTAACCCTTTTAAAATGTCCATCAGAAAGTGTAACCCTAGACCGGGAATTGTGGTATTTCCTCGCGTCTTTGCATGTCTAATATCATCATTTGGTGATGGGTTAGCTTTGTGCCTATAATCTAAAAAAGTTAGTAAAAATTTTTAAATGTTCAAAATAAAATCGAACGTGTGATACCTGACAGTGGGTATTCTTTTCTTCTAGAAGTAATACTTCTTTAGATGGATGGCGTTCCAACTTGTTGGTAGAACTCTGTCATCCATAGCTTCCAACTCATAGGCGCCTTTCCCAGCTATGCCTCGGATTTTGTAAGGTCCTTCCCAGTTTGGATTTAGCTTTCCTGCACCTGCTTCTTTTGTTGATTGAAAGACTTTTTTGAGGACGAAGTCCCCAATTTTAAAGTACCTGAGATGAGCTTTACGGTTGTAATAACGCTCTATGATTTGTTTTTGAGCTGCCATCTCTATTAATGTTGCTTCTCTCCGTGGTTCGAGCAGGTCCAGGTTGGTCCTTAATTCGTCGTCATTTTCATCTTCCATAGTTGTTGAGAACCTTATGCTTGGTTCACCAATCTCCACGGGTATTAAGGCTTCTGAGCCATAAACAAGTGCAAACGAATTTTCTCCCGTGGCTATCTTCGAAGTTGTTCTGTATGCCCATAGTACTGCTGGTAACTCTTCAGGCCAATTTCCTTTAGCTTTATCCAGCCGCTTCAATAGATTGTTGATGGTGACCTTATTCGTTGACTTAGCTTGACCATTAGCCACGGGGTGGTACGGTGTTGAAGTGATCCGCTTGATTTGCCAACTTTCGAAGAATTCTGCGATTTGCGAGCCTATGAATTGTGGGCCATTATCACACACGATTTCCTTTGGTATTCCAAAGCGGCATATTATGTTTCGCCATAAGAAGCTTTTAACTTCCTTTTCTCGCACTTGTTTGAACGCTTCTGCCTCTACCCATTTTGTAAAATAGTCGGTTAGTACGAGTAAAAATCGTACCTGTCCTTTAGCTGTGGGAAGAGGTCCCACTATGTCCATACCCCATTTCATGAAAGGCCATGGGGATATTATTGGATGTAATAATTCCGCTGGTCGATGCATGTTATTGGCAAACCTTTGGCATCTGTCACATTTGGATACAAAGTTCTCGGCTTCTTCTTCCATCTTAGGCTAATAGTATCCGGCTCTGATTAGTGTTTTCACCTAAGGATCTCGCCCCTGAGTGATTTCCACAGTGTCCTTCGTGGACTTCTTTCATCACAAATTCTGTTTGGTTAGGTCCGAGGCATTTAGCTAGGGGTCCTCCGAACATCTTGTGATAAAGTGAGTTGCGAATAAGGCAGTACCGTGCAGCTTTGCAGCGAAGCGCTTGAGATGCTTTCCTTTCTTCAGGTACAGTGCCATTCTGCAAAAAATTAAGAATTTTGTTTCTCCAGTCCCAGGTTAAGTTGTTGAAAGTTACCTCATTCCTGTCCTGGTCTATTATTGAATGCAATAGTTGAACGACAATTGTATTGTCTTTGTTCGTTACTTCTGTGACTGCTGCGAGGTTAGCTAATGCATCTGCTTCTGCATTTTCCTCTCTAGGTAATTGCATTACCTTCCATGTTTTGAATTGTCTCACGAGCTGTCGTGCTTTTTCAAGATATTGTTGCATTCTAGTCTCTCGAGCGATGTAAGTCCCCAGTATCTGATTTACTACCAGTTAGGAGTCGTTGTTGATCACAATTTGCTCGATTGAGAGATCCCGTGAGAGTTCAAGCCCTGCAATAACAGCTTCCTACTCTGCTTCATTGTTAGTGATAGGATAACATTTTATAGCTTTCCGTGTCTTTTAACCCGTGGGTGATATCAAGACTATGACTAAGCCGGTGCCTTTTATATTTGAAGAACCATCAGTGAACAAGGTCCATAGGCCTGGATTAACACCGTTAAAGAGTTGTAACTCTTTTTCTACTTCAGATACAATGCTATTACTAAAGTCAGCAACAAAATCAGCTAGTATTTGAGACTTAATTGCAGTTCTAGGCTAATAGATTATTTCATGCTCACTTAATTCTATGGAACTTGGCTAATCTTCCTGACAATTCTTGTTTATGCAGAATAATTCTTAAAGGATATGAGGTCACAACGGTGATTGGGTGGCATTGAAAATAGGGTCGTAATTTTCTAGATGCCACTATTAAAGCTAAGGCTAACTTTTCCAGATGTGGATAGCTAGTCTCAGCATCTAGTAAAGTTTTACTTACATAATAGACAGGTGATTGTTTACCTTTCTCTTCTCTTACCAATATTGCACTTACAGCAATTTCTGAGACAGCCAGGTAGATGTACAATACTTCCCCTTATTTTGGCTTTGAAAGCAGTGGTGGTTTCGATAGATAAATCTTCAGGTTCTTGAGGGCTTGCTGACATTCTTCAGTCCATTCAAACTGATTCTACTTTTTGAGAACTGAGAAGAATTTAAAACTTTTTTCGGAAGATTTAGAAATAAACCTACCCAAAGCTGCTATTCTCCCTGTCAGTCTTTGAACTTCCTTTTTATTTGTTAAAATATCAGGTATTTCCTCTATAGCTTTAATTTGAGCGGGATTTACCTCTATTCCTCAGTTTGACACAAGGAAACCCAAAAATTTACCTGATTGCACTCCAAAAGCGCATTTCTCTAGATTTAACTTCATATTATACCTGCGTAGAATATCAAAAGTAGTAGAAAGGTGCTGGAAATGATCTTCCGCATGTGTTGACATTACCAGCATGTCATCAATGTAAACCTCCATCATTTTTCCCAGATGTTCTTGAACATCTGGGTCACCAGCCTTGGATAGGTGGCTCCAGCATTTTTTAGGCCAAAAGGCATGACTTTATAACAATAAGTCCCCCTGTTCGTGATAAAGGAGGTTTTTTCCTCATATAAAGGATCCTTTTTAATCTGATTATAACCAGAATATGAATCTAGAATGCTTAATAGTTCATGACCTGCGGTGGCATCAATCATTTGATCTATATGAGGCAATGTGAATGAATCTTTGGGGCATGCTTTGTTTAAATCATTATAATCTACGCATACCCTCCACTTGCCATTCTTTTTAGGTACTACCATGGTGTTTGCTAGCCAGTTAGGGTACGTTACCTCTAGTATCGAACCAATCTTCAAGAGTTTTTGTACCTCTTCGTCGATCACCTTGTTCTTGAATGGTCCTTGCTTTCTTTTCTTCTGCTTAACAGGTATGAATGATAGATCTTCATTTAGTTTATGAGTCATCACTTCTAATGGGATGCCTGTCATATCTGAGTGGGACCACGCAAAGCAATCTGCGTTAGCCTTCAAAGAATCAATTAACTTACCTGTTTGAGCGGGGCCTAACCTCGTGCCTATATACACTTTCTTCTCGGGATTTTGTTCAAATAATGGAACAACTACGAGATCCTCCGCAGTTGTTTTGATGTGCTCATCTTCCTCCGGTTCACGAATGACGTCCGGTCTGGAATCTGTTTCTGTATGGTATAGTATACCTTCCGTGTTAACTTGATTTTCCTTCTCGTAAGTATTTTCTTGCGTACCTGTTTCACAAATAATACCTTCTTTACCTATTTGGGTAGTAATTTCTTCCATGTTTGTTTAGGCTGCATTACCTGCTTGGGAAATTCCCTTATCTCGTAATTCTTCCACCTCTATTGTCTTGTTGTAGTGTACCATAGAGCTTATATTTATTGTGTTCTGTTGATCTCCTTTGATTTGTTGAATCCCCAATTCAGAGGGAAATTTAATTACCTGATGCAACGTGGAGGGTATCGCTTTCATGTCGTGGATCCATGGACTTCCAATGATCACGTTATAAGCCATGTCAGTATCGATGACTTGGAACCTGGTACTTTTGATCACCCCCTCAGCATAAGTGCTAAGCTCAGTTTCTCCTTTTGTTATAACCGTAGAGTTGTCAAACCCTGATATGGCTCGTGTTTTTGGGATTACTTGATTCCCCAGTAGCATTTCTTCCACGACTTTTAGCAAAATGATATTGACTGAACTGCCTGGATCAATAAACACTCTTTTTACATTAGTGTCATGAATAAGTAAAGATATTACCAGAGCATAGTTGTGCGGAAGCATTAATCCGCTGATATTTTCATCATCGAAGGTTATATCGTCTTCTTCACGAGTCCGTTTCCCATATGTAATTGTGAACTTTGTGGTTGTTTTTCAAATCACTCAGTTTACTTCTTCATCCCCGTGTATTACGTTAACGGTTCATTTTGGAGAAGGAGGCTTTGGGGGCTTCTGCATGTTCCTCATATATGCATGTTTACCTTTATCACTAAAGAATTTTGTTAAATAGCCATGTTTTGACAAATTTTCTACTTCACCTTGTAAGAATCTGCAATCCGCAGTTTTGTGCCGATGATCGTTGTTAAATTCACACAAGTGATCTGGGTTTCTTCTTCTTGGATTTGACCACATCTGTTTGGGCCACTTAACCTTGTCTCCCATGTTCCTCAATATTGAGACCAGTTCAGTAATACCTACATTAAAGGTATGATCACCTATTTGAGTACTACCTCTAGGTCGTTTATCTCGATCTTTTCTGGATCTAGACGAGGATGAGACTACGTCTCTTCCTTGTGGTCTATAATCCGACCTAGTGTTTTCGAACCTGGGGTGTATATCGCATCCCGAGGGTCCTAAGTAAGGATTGTACCTGTTTTTACCTAATCTTCTATCTGATTCAGGGCGTTTGGATCTGGAATGATCTTCATCTCTCGAACGAGCAATGATATCTTCTTCTATTCTGAGTTTAGTACTGTACCTGTTATATACATCGTTCCATGTTGTAGCGGGGAATTCTCTTAGCCTCTCTTTAAGTCGCCTCGTGGATTCTGAGCTTTTATCATTCAGGTTGCTTGCAAATGCCATGGCTGGCCAATTATCAGGCACCCTGGGTAACTGCATTCTTTCTCGTTAAAACCTGTCTACAAACTCACAGAGTAGTTCCGTGTCTCCTTGTTTTATTTTGAATATGTCTTCCATTCTCTTCTCAACTTTTTGTGCACCAGAGTGTGCTTTTATAAGCAAATCTACAAGCTCAGCAAAAGAGTCAATAGAATTTGCAGGGAGAAGAGAATACCAGGTTAGCGCCCCTTTGGTATGTGTTTCCCCAAATTTTTTGACAAGGACTGATTCAATCTCTTGTTTCGTTAAGTCGTTGCCTTTTACCCCAATAGTGAAAGCAGTCACATAGTCGCGTGGGTCAGTTGTTCCATTATATTTTGGAACGTCAAGCATTTTAAAAATCTTGGGTATAGGCAAGGGTGCCGCACTTGGCTTCCAAGGTTGTTGAGAATATCTATCAACATCGATGCCTTTGATGATAGTGGTACTCCAGGAATTTGTTCGATGCGATCGTTCTGCTCCTTCATCTGTTTCTGCATGGTTAGCAGTAAATTTTGTAATCCTGAGTTATTAGATATTCCTGGTCTCGTTTCGAGAGATTCGTTAGGAATATCTCCTCTTCCTGAGTTTGCCAACCCAGATTGAGGATTTTCCATGGTGATGGTGTTATTGGGGGGTGGCATCGGCGGTGTAGGTGACGTTGCCAGTAACCCTCTCGCAAATTCTTACAAAGCTTGGCTCACATAATCTACAATCATTTTCTTTACACGATCTTGTTCCACATTTTGATCATTATCAACATTGTTGTTATTGGAACTTTCTGGGGATTGTTCCCTCAAACCACGTGGGGTTCCTGAAGGCGATGGAACTAGAGTTCCANTTTAAGATGAATACGGGTTACTGATAATCAAGATAAATGGAGAAAAATGAATAATAGACAATATTGCAGAAAAATAGAAGATCGAAGTTGATTGTATTCGAGAACCAGATGCCTTTACAAGTTGTATTCTCCTCCCTTATATAGGAGATTCTTATAACGTATGACTCTTGCTATGGTTCCTAATTAATGACTAATTATGACATTAATGAGGCGTTACAAAGGATAACGGTAATTGGGTTCAGTTACATAACGTTCTAGTAATCAATTGTGGGTCCTTGAATCTACCCGTAGCTTTGTCTAGATTCATTCTGACCGTGCCTCTCTCCCGTTTTGATGAAGTTGAGTTTCCCGTGGCTGATAAGTTCGTGGGTTTACTGAACCATGCCTCTTTTTACCGTACCTCTTCAAAGAATCACATCCAGCTATCGAGTTTTCCTGTGTCCACGTGTCTGGCTCAGTTGTCAAAAGTTGGCTTACGTGTGAATCTTTTTTTTACCAATACAGTTATGAAGGTGAATGATATGCTGCTGAATATTAAGCTAGTGGTTGGTGGCTTCAAACGTGATTAGTGCTTACGCGCCACAAGTGGACCTGGGGGAGGA
This sequence comes from Nicotiana paniculata, assembly GCA_005239505.1. Classification (NCBI taxonomy): domain Eukaryota; kingdom Viridiplantae; phylum Streptophyta; class Magnoliopsida; order Solanales; family Solanaceae; genus Nicotiana; species Nicotiana paniculata. The sequence continues at coordinate 7,901 of ML316710.1, read as the reverse complement.
GGTCAATAGGCGGTTTAGGGAGGATTTGGACGAGCAGTGCATGGTCTGCCGTACACCGAGAAGCTCTTCGTAGGAGGTGAGTTTAACGGCCATGTTAGGGAAACCTATAGGGGTTATGTCGAGGTACATGTCGGGTTTGGTTTTGGAGATAGGAACGAAGGAGGAATTGCACTGTTAGATTTTGTTTGAGTTTTTGACTTGGTGATAGCTAAAATGTATTTTTAGAATAGGGAGGACCATTTGGTCACTTTTGGGAGTAAAGTAACCAAGACTCAGATTGATTATCTTCTCATCAGGCGGTGTGATAGGGGTCTTTGCACTGATTATATATTTATCTCGGGTGAGTGTCCATCGATGCAACATAGACTCTTAGTAATGGATTTTGAGATCAAGATATCAAGGAAGAAAAAAGCAGTGTACTGTCAGCCTAAGGTCAAGCAGGGAGCCTTTATTAAGGACAAAGCTCAGGAGTTGGGGGAGAAGTTGTTTGCCATAGGGGCCTGGAGAAGTGTCACGGCCCAAATTCCCAACCATATGGGTCGTGATGGCGCCTAACATCCTACTCTCTTTGAAATCCAATGTTAGAATTTAGCTACCATTTTCTTTTTTACAACTAATTGAACATAAGTAAACAGTTTGAAACATGTGATCACAAATGCGGAATAAAACAAATACTGCTTAATCATGAACTATTTTACCACCCATAGTTGGTTTCACAATTCACAAACATTCTATGAATACTACAAACAGTCTGAAAGATAAGTATATCTGTCTAGAAATAAAATGAAACACAATGAAGAACACAGAAGGGGACACAGGGCCTGCGGCCGCCTGCAGGTCTACCTTGGGTCTCCTGGTAAATGCTAGCAACCGACCTCTCGATCAGCCACAGTCAGCTCCAAAATCTGCACAGAAAGTGCAGAATGCAGTATCAGTACAACCGACCCCATGTAATGGTAAGTGCCGAGCCTAACCTCGACGAGGTAGTGACGAAGCTGTGGCGGGGCATTTATAATATAATATGTATTCAATGTTTAATAAAGAAACAAGGAAATACTAAACTAAATAAAACAGTAACTTACGGTAAATAAATAAATAACTCAGCTATCTTTCCAAATCTCAAATAACCAATCCTTACGTGAATTTACATGTTACAATTTAAATAACGGTAAAAATAGAATATGAAGAACAACAACTAAAACATTGGGTATTCCAGTTTCCATCATATAACCAGAAACAACATGAATATTCTCCCTTATTACTCCTTGTTGCGGCGTGCAGCCCGATCCCACTTGTCCACCCTTATTACTCCCCAACATATATATCACCCTTATTCCTCATGTTGCAACGTGCAACCCGATCCCACATGTACACCTTTATTCCTCCTTGTTGCGGCGTGCAACCCGCTCCCACTAGACAATCACATTTCACAATTTATAATAGGGGTTTCACAATTTAGATCACAATCCTTCACAATATTTATATCCCAAATAAGGCAAACTGAAAGTTGTACGATTAAGAAACTTCACCAAGTATTACTACACAACGAAACCAACCGGAACGTATCATGAAACATTGACCATCAGCTCAATCATTAATGTACTACAACGAAGCTAAAGAACAAGTAATGCTTTCAAATAAGTGAAACAATATATTTAACAAAATAAGTGGACAAAACAAGTAGACATGGAAGCATCAATAGTCATGAAACAATTAAGACAGGAATATAATAAATTGGAAACGAGGAAGGGAACATGCTAAACAGATAATTTGGTGGCGCATAGTTACTCGTCACCTCACATATACACATACACATGTAATTTCTCATAGCATTTAATTCGGGGATTCCTAAGCCCTCAAGTCAAAGTTAGACCAAACACTTACCTCAATCCAACGGCCAACTCAACGCTCAATTATCGCTTTTCCTCTATTTTCCACCTCCGAACCACTCGTATCTAGTCAATATCAACTTAATAACATCAATTATTTCTAAACAAACCAAATCCAATGCATAATTATAAGTATTCCCACATTCCCCCAAAAAAGTCAAAAATCGACCCTGGACCCACTTGGTCAAAAAATTCGAACCAAAAACCGATTATCCATTCACCCCCGAGCCTGAATATGTAAGTAGTTCCGAAATCCGACCCCCAATCGAGGTTTAAATTTTCAAATTTCGAAATTCCTAAGTTCTACCCAAAAATCCCTAATTCTACCATGAAAATTCTAGATGCTATGTTGAAATCTTGTTAAAAGCTATAAAAGATTGAAAGAAAATAGTTAGGAATCACTTACCTATGATTTGGAGAAGTTTTGGTCTTTGAAAAATTGCCTATGGAGGTTTAGAGTTCAAGAGAATTGAAAAATGGGTGAAAATCCCGTCTAAAAACGTATTTGAGCAGCTGTAGTTATCGCAAATGCGATCACGGGTTCACAAATGCGAACTCGCAAAAGCGCTTCGCAAATGTGAAGCTTGGCCTAGCCTGCTGCTATCGCAAATGCGAATGGGTGTTCACAAATGCGGCCACTGCCCGAGTCGCAATTGCAACAATAAATTACGCAANCCCCCCCCCCCCAGCCCCTCTGATTGTAAATGTGATGCTCGCAAATGCGACGTCTACAAACCTGAAGCACACCAGCAAATTTTATTAAGTTTAAATCACTCCTGGCCTATCCAAAACTCACCCGAGCCCTCGGGGCTCCAAACCAAACATGTGCGCCGGTCTAAAAATATCATACGGACTTGCTCGTGCAATCAAATCACAAAAATAACATCTAAAACTACGAATTTAACCTTAAAACTCATGATTTCATCAAGAACATTTCAAATTCACTATTTTCTCAACCGGGCATCTGAATCACGTCAAATGAACTCCGATTTCCACCAAATTTCACAGATAGTATTTAAACATTATAAAAAATCTGTACAGGGCTCCGGAACCAAAATACAGGCCTGGTACCAACGAGTTCAAACATTAGTTCATTTCTTTATTTCCTTTAAAATCCAGCATAACAACTTTCTTCAAAAATTGATTTCTAAAGCTAGGAACCTCGGAATTCAATTCCGGGCATATTCCCAAGTCCCATATTTTACTGCGGACCTCTCGGGACTGTCGAAACACAGGACCGGGTTCGTTTACTCAAACCTCTGACCAAAGCCAACAAAAATCAAAATTTTCACTCTAAATATTATTATTTCTTATATTTTCACACAAAAGGCTTTCCAGAATTATGCCCGGACTCCGCACGCATATCGATGATGATAATCATGATATTTTTAAGGCTAATGCGCGTGGAATAAGTCATAAAAAACAAGATGACCTCCTTGGGTCATCACAAGGAGTAGGGGATGCGAGTAGTATGTGGACCACGACTGCGACTTGCATTAAGGAAGCTGCTACAGTGGTATCAGGGATCACGAAGGGATACTCGGTGGGCCCACAAAGTGTACTGATGATGGAATAGGGATGTCTAAGAAAAAGTGGGTGCCAAGAAAACATCATATCTGAAGCTCGTAGAAATCACAAACGAGCAAGAAAAGAGAACTTATAGGGAATTTTATAAGAAGGCTAGGAGAGAGGCGAAATTAGCAGTCACGACGGCTAAGATTGCAGTATTTGAACAATTATATATGGATCTTGGGGGTAATGGTGGGGACAGGAAGTTGTACAAGCTATCCAATATTAGAGAGAGGAAGCCTCGGTACCTGGACTAAGTGAGGTTCATCAAAGATGAGGATGGAAAGGTATTGGTAGAAGAGGCATGTATTAGGCATAATTGGAAGACGTACTTCCATAAACTCTTGAACGAGGAAGGGGACAGGAACATCGTGGTTGCTGAGTTGGAGAAATCAGATAGTCAGAGCGATTTTTGGTTTTGTAGGCGTATTAAGATTGTGGAGGTTCTCCACTTTATGGGAATTTATTGGGTCATTGTTGTTATTTTCCCTGTTCTTTGAGTTGAGGGTCTACCAGAAACAGCCATTTAATTTCACAAGGTAGGGGTAAGGTCTTCAACTGAGTTTGTTATTGTTGTTGTAGTAGAGTGATTTGAGAACCCTACTTGATGAGACGTGTTGTTGGTATAATAGATACGTACAGTAGACAGGTTCGGGGACCTGGTAGTACATAAGTTCTAGACTAGCAGATACGGTCATGATAGCCCGGTAGATGAAAGATGCGCTAGTCAGTAAGTACCGGGTTATTAGTCAACTATGAGATGATAGTACCGGTGCCCGAGCCAAAAATGTACAGACTTACGAGTCGTTAGTATTTCAATTTTATGTGTTTGTGCGACTGACATATGATAGATTAGACATGGTATGAGTTATGAGATGTTGTTAAAGAAATTTTTGGAAGACAAAGCTAGAGATCAATGCTACGGGTCCCGTTTGGTAAGCCTGTGGTATATGACCTTCTAGACTTATCGTATGATGTGGGCTCTGATCTCCGGGTTATTTGACCATTGTATTATACAGTTATCTTCCTTCAGCACTCTTTTATTTGATTAAAGTACTTATTTATAATTACTCAGTTGCCTTACATACTCAGTACATTATATTGTACTGACGTCCTTTTGATCGGGGACACTTCATTTCACGTTGTAGGTTCAAGTAGGCAGTTTGACGGACCTAGGGATGGCGATAGGCTGGGGCAACTGAAGCATTGGCCTGGCAGAAATTCAACCTGCCCGCCTTGCCTCGTTTAACAGTTTTTCTCTTTTTCAACCTATCCTGCCCCGCCTATTTAGCCCTACCCCGCTCCGTTTTTCTTCTTCTTTCTTTTAAGTTGGAACTGTAACTATTCATGTTATTATAGAAAGAAAGATGTATATGATTTCCATGATAAATATAATAACGGTATGCCTTTGGTTTACATGACGTAAAATTACTTTGATAATTCTTTTATATTGCTTGTCTTAAATTGTTAAATAATTTAGTAAATAGTTTATACCAAATGAAAAAAGCTTTTTTCTTTATGAGTGCAAGTCATATCTGTTATAGCTTTTGTTCAACTACTACTGTAAATTACCTCCAACTCATCTATAACTTTTTTTCATTATTTGTTAGGCATAAAGCAGAATTGTTAATAAACAATTTGATATTTTGCAAAACTTATTAAAAAGAAAATAAAAAGACACTAATTTCACAAAATCCTAGAATTAAGTTCTCTTTAGCACTTTTATCTTTTTCATTACAACCAAATGATTTCGCAATGATATGGTACATGTGAAATAGTTGAGACGAAAAGAATGGTATCATTTGATGTTTTTATAATTTATGAAATAGTTGGAATAAAATTTTCTTGTTAAGTTTCTAGGTATTTCTTCTGAGTTTGCAACACGGTCAATAATTCATTAAATAGATATTCATTCTCTATTAAATTTATTTTAATTTTTTAACATTATATTAATGCCATTTCGCACTCTCTCGTACTCCAGAGAGAACGAAATGTAACTGAAAAACAATAGGAAAATAATCTAAATTGAAATAGCTACTAAATCAGGCACACACAAGTGAAAGAAAATTCTAGTTTGCTTGTTGACTTAGCAACTAAAAGCATGCCCTACTGTAACGACCCGGCCAGTCATTCCGTGAATTTAGCCCCGTTTCCCCCGTTTCTGATCGTATATTGCTTAACCTATTTATGTTGTGTTGGGTTAGTTGGTTCGGGTTCGGAGTGGTCGTGGTGAGAACTGAGACGCTTAGTCTCTTAAATTAACTTAAGAATTGAAAAAGTCAACTGGGAGTTGACTTATTGGTAAACGACCTCGGAATGTGGATTTTATGGCTCGGATAGCTGTGTTAGGTGATTTGGGACTTAAGAGTGTGTTCGGAATGAAGTTTTGATGTCCGGTGTAGAATTAGGCTTGAATTGACGAAAGTTAGTTTTTGGCGATTTCGCTCGGCAGTGGAAAATAGGCTATCGGGGTCGGAATGGAATTCCGGAAGTTGGAACAGGTTTGCAATGTCATTTTGGATATGTGTGCAAACTTTCAGGTCAATCAGATGTGTTTTGGTTGGTTTCGACATCATTGCCGAAATTTAGAAGTTTCAAAGTTCATGGGCTTGAATTTGATGTAATTTTGGTGTTTTCGTGTTTTTTTTTGGTGTTTCGAAGGATCGACTAAATTTGAATGATATTATGGGGTGTGTTGGTAGGATTGGTTGAGGTCCCGGGGCCTCGTGTGTATTTCGGATGCTCAAACGGGCACTTTTTGGCCTTAAGGAGTCTTCTGTTTTCTGGTGTTTTAGCAGCAGTGATTTCTTCACTGCGATCGTGTAGATTGATCCTCGATCGGGTAGAGTAAAAGAGTGGGTCAGGCAATTTGTTCTATGTGATCGCATGGTAAGGATTGCGATCGCATAGGTTGGGCAGGTGAAGCAGTGAGATCGCGTGGCCCTTTGTGCGATCGCATAGGTGCGTGTGTGGGATGGATATTTGTTCTATTCGATCGCGTGTGTTGGTATGAGAACGCATAGAGTGGTCTGGGCTGTGCATTGCGATCGCGTGGCTAGAGTCGCGATCGCACTGAAAGGAATATTAGTGCTGGGCAGAATGTTTTAAATAGCCTTTCTTAAATAATTGTGTCTATTTTCCTCCATTAATAAGTGGGTTTGGAGCTCTTTGAGAGGGTTTGAAGAGGAAATCAAAGGGAATCAGTTTGATGTAAGGTTTTCAACTTCACAGCTTGTTTCTATGTCGTTTTCTAAGTAATTAAACCGGAAATTTGATGAATTTAAACCCAAAATTTGGGGAGGTTAAGTGCATGGAATTGAAAATTTCTTTTGAGGATTTGAGTGGGCAATTGTGGTCCGATTTTGGTGTTCTTGGTATGTATAGAATCGTGGGAGGACGAGGATTCTAGTGATGTAAATTTTATCAAATTCCGAGATATGGACCCGGGGCTCGTGTTTGGCCAAATTTCGAGAATTGTGTCTAAATTGATAGTTTTCAATTGGGTCTTGTTCATTTAGCATATATTGATGATGTTAATATGGTTTTTGTTAGATTCAGAGAATTTGTGAGAAAATTCGAGGGGCAAGCGCATCGCGAAGTAGCTTTTGGGCTGTTTTGAGAACTCTAAACCTGAGGGTATGACACCCCGTTATTTGATATTGTTTTGGTAAATGAGGTGACACACATGCTATGTGATGAGCGTGTGGGAGTGCACCGATAGGGATGGCGTCTTGGTCCGTCCCGTAGTGACTATTAAGCCGCGTATTCGATTTGAAACCTTACGACATCCTGTCTTTCAGAAGTTTATACTTGTTTATGGAATGTGAGCCATGTTTGGGGCCTTGTGCCGACCTGTTTAGACCCTCAGAGGTACTTTTACACTATTCCCATACTATCCTGATAGAACAATTGTGAACTCAGTCATGTTTCCTAATTGTTGTTATTTTCACTATTATCACACTACTTTGAAAACTCTGAAAAGTATTTTGGGCTGAGTCTCGTGAGTTAAGATGAATTGCCCAAGTAGCTTGTGAGGATGACTGATTCAGGCCGAGCGCCGAGTATGTGAGGATAGTTATTGGACAGGCTGCACGCTGCAGCAATATATATGTGTTAGGTCGAGCGCCGAGTATGTGAGGATAGTTGTGGATCGGGTTGCACGCCGCAACAATATATATGTGTTAGGCCGAGCGCCGAGTATGTGAGGATAGTTATGGGATGGGTTGCGCGCGCAGAAATATATATGTTATAGACTATATATGGGTCAGGCTGCACGCCGCAACAATATAGATTATATATATATGGATCGGGCTGCACGCCGCGACAATATATGTTATAGATGGATCGGGTTGCACGCCGCAGCAATGGACATATTGGATTGGGCTGCACGCCGCAACAAATATAGCGCTTGGGCTGAAGGAGCCCCTCCAGGAGTCTGTACAC
>ML316709.1:0-11547 GCA_005239505.1 Nicotiana paniculata | reverse complement strand
CCCATTTCTTCCATGAAAATTCTTAATTTTTGATTGAAAAGTGATGAAAAGCATTGGGTAATTGAAAGAGAAGAATTTAAAATTGTTTATCAACACTTTGGGGATGAACTTATGGGTTGAAAATCGCTTTTACGTCTTTGTAGTTCGAAAAATATGAAGAAAGAGGTTTTGTCCGTTTTTTAAACTGGTTTTATATAGCTGGGCAGGCCTTCATCGCGTTCGCGATGGGCCTGCCGCGTTCACATAGGGTCAAGCCCAAATGGCCTTCGCGTTCGCATTGGATGGACCGCGTTTACGAAGCTTTAACTCCACAGGCCATCATGTTCGCGGTCCCACTGATGCGTTCGCATAGAACAAGCAGGCTCCCCCCCTCCCCCCAGGTCCATTTGTACATCGCGTTCGCGGTGGGGTGGGCGCGTTTGCGAATGGTACTAACCCCAGTGCTTCGAGTTCGCGTCCAACTCATTCGCTAAGAAGGATTTCTCCCTCAGACATTTTTACTCTCCGCGTCCGCGAGAAAAGCTTCGGAAAGGACAATTCGTCAGTGCACCAGATATAGTTATGACAGCAGGGAATTCCAAGTTTAAAACATCCCGTAGCCTACCCGCAACTCACCCGAGCCCACGGGGCTCTAAACCGAACATGCACGCGAGTCTAAAAATATCATAAGGACTTGCTTGTGCGATCAAATCATGAAAATAACATCTAAAACTACAAATTTAACCTCAAAACTCATGATTTTTCTCAAGAGCACTTCAATTTCACTATTTCTCAATCGGACGTCCGAATCACGTCAACTCAACTCCGATTTTCACAAAATTTCACAGATAGGACTTAAATAGCATAACAAACCTGTACCGGTCTCCGGAACCAAAATACGGGCTCTATACCAATGAGTTCAAACATTAATTCATTTCTTTATTTCCTTAAAAATCCAGCAAAACAATTTCTTTCAAAAATTGATTTCTAAGGCTAGGGACCTCGGAATCTAATTCCGGGCATATGCCCAAGTCCCATATTTTACTGCGGACCTCCCGGGATCATCGGAACACGGATCCGGGTCCATTCACTAAAAATGTTGAACCAAGTAAACTAAAACCAATCTTTAAATTCCAAAAATTATTATTTTTCATATTTTCACATAAAAGCTTTCTGGTTTCACGCCCGGACTGCGCACGCAAATTGAGATAAATAAAATTACTCTTTTTAAGGCTAATGAGCCTCGAATGGAGTCTTTATTTATAAGATGACCCCTTGGGTCATCACAATCTCCACCTCTAAAACAAACGTTCATCCTCGAATGGACATAGAAAATTACCTGAACTGGCAAACAAGTGGGGATATCTACTCTGCATGTCCAACTCGGACTCCCAAGTAGCTTCCTCAACAGGCTGACCCCTCCACTGCACTCGAATTGAATGGTAACTCTTTGATCTCAACTGACAAATCTGCCGGTCTAGAATGGCTACCGGCTCCTCCTCATAAGTCAAATCTTTGTCCAATTGGACAGAGGGTAAAATCTAACACGTGGGACGGTTCACCATGATATTTCCGGAGCATAGACACATGGAATACCGGATGAACTGAGGATAACCCTGGAGGCAACGCAAGTCTATAAGATACCTCCCCCACTCTATCAAGAATCACAAACAGCCCGATATACCTAGGGCTCAACTTACCCTTGTTTCCAAATATCATAACACCCTTCATGGGTGATACCTAAAGTAATACTCTCTCTTCAACCATGAATGCTACATCTCGAACCTTACGATCGACGTAACTCTTTTTCCTAGGTTGAGCTGCATGAAGTCGATCCTGTATAATCTTGACCTTATCTAAGGCCTCTTGAACTAAGTTTGTACCCAATAATCGAGCCTCTCCCGGCTCAAACCACCCAACTGGAAATCTGCATCGTCTACCATATAACACCTCATAGGGAGCCATCTGAATGCTCGACTGATAACTATTATTGTAGGCAAACTCCACTAACGACAAGAATTGATCCCAAGAACCTCCAAAGTCAATGACATAAGCGTGGAGCATATCCTTTAGAATATGAATAGTACACTCAGACTGCCCGTCCGTCTGAGGATGAAATGTTGTTCTCAACTCAACTCGGGTACCCAACTCTCATTGAACTGCCCTCCAAAAGTGTGAAATAAACCGCATACCTCAATTAGAAATGATAGACACGGGCATACCGTGAAGGCAAACAATCTCTCGAACATATATCTCTGCCAACCGCTCCGAAGTGTAAGTACTTTCCACTGGAATGAAATGTGTTGATTTACTCAGCCTATCCACAATAACCCAAATGACGTCAAACTTCCTCTGAGTCCGTGGGAGTCCAACAACGAAGTCCATAGTGATACGCTCCCACTTTCACTCAAGAATCTCTATTTGCTGAAGTAAACCACCGGGTCTCTGATGCTCATATCTCACCTGTTGGCAATTCAAACAACGAGCCACATAAGCAACAATATCCTTTTTCATCCTTCGCCGCCAGTAATGTTGTCGTAAGTCCTGGTACATCTTGGCAGCACCTGGGTGAATGGAATACTTAGAACTGTGAACTTCTTCAAGAATCAACTCATGAAGGCCACCAACATTAGGCACACATATACGACCATGCATCCTCAAAACACCATCATCTCCAACTATAACCTTCTTGGCACCACCGTGCCGAACGGTGTCCCTAAGGACCATCAAGTGCAGGTCATCATCCTGACGATCTCTGATACGCTCGAATAAGGAAGACCGAGCAACTGTACAAGCTAGAACATGGCTGGGTGAAATATCCAACCTCACGAACTGATTAGCCAAAGTTTGAATGTCTGAATCTAACGGTCTCTCACCGACTGGAATACATGCAAGGCTTCCCATACTTACTACTTTCCTACTCAATGCATCGGCCACCATATTGGCCTTTCCTGGATGATACAATATAGTGACGTCATAATCTTTCAATAACTCTAGCCATCTCCTCTGTCTAAAATTAAGATCCTTTTGCTTGAACAAGTACTGGAGGCTATGATGATCCGTGTAAACCTCACATCGCACGCCATAAAGATAGTGCCTCCATATTTTCAATGCATGAACAATGGCTGCCAACTCTAAGTCATGGACATGATAATTCTTCTCGTGAATCTTTAATTGCCGAGACTCATATGCTATCACCCTGCCCTCTTGTATCAATACTGCTCCCAACCCAATACGGGAAGCATCACAATATACCGTGAAAGATCCTGAACCTGATGGTAACACCAATACAGGTGCTGAAGTCAAGGCTGTCTTGAGCTTCTAGAAGCTTGCTTCACACTCATTCGACCATTTAATGGGGGCACCCTTCTGAGTCAATCTCGTCATCTGGGCTGCTATAGATGAGAATCCCTCCACAAAACGACGGTAGTATCCCGCCAAACTCAAGAAGCTCCTGATTTCCGTGGCTGAAGTGGGTCTAGGCCAGTTCTTGACTGCCTCTATCTTCTTAGAATCTACCTGAATACCCTCTACTGATACGGCGTGACCCAAGAAAGCTATTGAATCTAACCAGAATTCACACTTTGAAAATTTTGCATACAACTGATTGTCCCTCAAAGTCTGGAGTGTTATACGAAGGTGCTGCTCATGCTCCTCCCGACTGCGGGAGTATATAAGAATATCATCAATGAACACAATTACGAAAGAATCCAGATAAGGCTTGAAAACTCGATTCATCAAATGCATAAAGGTTGTTGGGGCATTAGTCAAGCCAAAAGACATCACCGAAAATTCATAGTGCACATACCTTGTCCGAAAGGCTATTTTAGGAACATCAGACGCCCTAATCTTCAACTGATGGTAGCCCGATCTCAGATCAATTTTCGAAAACACACTGGCACCCTGAAGCTGATCAAATAAATCATCAATTCTCGGCAATGGATACTTAATTTTGATAGTAACTTTATTCAATTGCTGGTAATCTATACACATTCTCATTGATCCATCCTTTTTTTTACGAACAAAATCGGTGCACCCCAGGGCAAGACACTAGGCCTGACGAAACCCTTATCAAGCAGGTCTTGCAACTGTTCTTCAATTCTTTCAATTCAGGTGGGGCCATCCGGTATGGAGGAATAGAAATGGGCTGAGTGCCGGAGCAACATCAATAGAAAAATCGATATCCCTATCGGGTGACATCCCCGGCAAGTCTGCAGGAAACATTTCGGGAAACTCCCGAATAATAAGCATTGACTCTATTGAAGAAACCTCGGCATCAGAATCACGGATATGAGCCAAAATAATCCAAACATCCCTTCTCAACCATGCGACGAGCCTTGGCATAAGAAATCACTTTACTCAGAGAATGACCAGGAGTCCCTTTCCATTCTAACCGAGGAAATCCCGACTAAGCTAAAGTAACTGTCTTAGCGTGACAGTCCAAGATGGAATAATAAGGTGACAACCAATCCATTCCCAATATGACATCAAAATCGACCATGTCAAGAAGCAAAAGGTCTACACTAGTTTCAAGACCCTCAATAATGACTACGCACAAACGATATACATGATCTACAACAATAGCATCCTCCACCGGCGTAGACACATAAACAAGGAAACTCAAGGAATCGCGGAGCACAACCAAATACGAGACAAAATAGGATGACACATAATAATAAGTAGACCCCGGATTAAACAAAATTGAAGCATATTTATTACAAACTGAAATGGTACCTGTGATAATTGCACCGGAGGACTCCGCCTTGGGTCTGGCTAGAAATGCATATAATCGGGGCTGGGCCCCACCACCCTGAACTGTGTCACCGGGAGGACCCCTGACAGGTAGTCCTCCACCTCTAACGGGTTAGCCGCCACCTCTAGCGGGCTGGCCTCCATCTCTAGCATGCTGACCTCCACCTCTAACATTCTGACATCTACCTCTGACTACCTGACCCCTACCCTTGGCTGGCTGGGCAGGTGGTGCTGCAGCTGGTGCCGAAACTAAAGCACGAGAATTCTGGTACTGAGGCTAATTACCCAAAAATTTTGTACAAGATCTCTGAATGTGCCCGTACTCACCACACTCATAACACCCATCTTGATACTGAGGCTGACCCTGACGAACCGGATGACCATGATAATAACTCTGAAGAGGAGGTGCTCTGATAGGGGTTGACTGATCAGAATAAGGCAAGTAAGAGCCACGACCACCTGAGGGACCATGGGATGTCTAAAGTGTTGAATTAAATGGCCTGGAAGAATGGCCTCTACCTTGAGTATCTCCACCTCCAGACAAGGCACCGCTGAATCTACCGGAATGACGAGGTCTCTTGTCTGACCTCTGACCTCCCATCCTGAGAACCGTCTCAAATCTCTTGGCCATATTAGCCGCATCCTGAAATGAAATCTCAGTTCATGTCTCCTTATCCATCAGCAACATGATGGGCTGGGCAAGGCCCTCAATAAATCTCCTAACCCTCTCCCTCTCTGTGGGCAATAAAAGAATAGCATGCCGAGCCAAATCCACAAAATTATTCTCATACTGGGTAACTGTCATGCTGCCCTGCTGAAGATGCTCAAATTGACGACGATTCTTTTCTCTGGTAGTGATAGGCAAAAACTTCTCCAAAAGAGGTGACAAAACTGATCCCAAGTCAGAGCAGGTGCCCCAGCTGGTCTAGTCAACAAATAATCCCTCCACCATTTCTTGGCGGAACCAGTCATCTGAAACGCGGCAAAGTCAACCCCATTGGTCTCCAAAATACCCATATTACGAAGAACCTCGTGACAGCTGTCCAGATATTCCTGAGGATCGTTTGAAGTAGCACCACTAAAGTGAACAGGGAAAAGCTTGATGAACCCGTCAAATCTCCACAAAGCATCGAAAGTCATAGTTTCCCCCTCAACAATCGGGGCTGCAGCAACTGTCTGAACTACCCCAACTGGGTTGGCTGCTGGGGTATGAATCTGAGGAGTGGTCTGATCAGGAGTGTGGGTAATATGAGTCTGGAACCTTCCTCCATCCTGAGATGCGGCTGCTGTAACAGGGAGTGCGCCAGTCTCGGCTACACTCTCCATAAGGCCCACTAATCGGACCAAAGCATCCTGAAGTACCGGGGTAGCAATAAACCCCTCTGGGGCCTGAGCTGGTCCAGCTGGTACGGTCTGAGCTAGAGCCCCTCCACCCCCCCAATCAATCTCAATCTGGGGCTCCGCAGCTAGGACTGCAGTATGAGCAACGGGCTGAGTCCTGCCCCTGCCTCGGCCTCTGACGTGGACTCGGCCTCTGCCCCTAATGGGAGTTGCTGCTGCTGGAAGACCGCATTGTTGGTCAGCAGAAGAAGAAACACGTGTTCTCACCATCTGCGAGAGAGTACAAGAGTTCAATCAGTATTTGAGATACCAAGAATCGCACGACAGAGTAGAAATAAAAACTGGGTTTGTTCCTAACTTCATAGCCTCTGGGAGATAAGTACAGACGTCTCCGTAGCGATCCCTCAGACTCTATCAAGCTTGTTCGTGAATTGTGAAACCTATGCAACCTAGTGCTCTGAAACCAACTTGTCACGACCCAAATTCCCAACCCGCGGGATCGTGATGGCGCCTAACATCACACTTACTACGCAAGCCAATGTTAGAACTTGATTAGCCATTTTCCTTTGAATATTTACTTAAACACAAAGAGACAATTTAAAATAAACTAATCTAATAATTTCCAACAAATGTAATCAGGAATAATATTCGATATGATGAAACGAACCACGAACTAAAACTAACTATATAACTACCCAGGTTCTGGTGTCACAATTCACGAACTTCTAAAGAATACACAAATAATGGGCTGAAAGAAGTATAAATATGTTTTTGAATGTAATAAAACAGTGTCCATAAAATTAAGAGAAGACTCCAGGAATCTGTGGACGCCAGCAGATCTACCTCGTGTCTCCGAATGATGATGTCAGCTACTAAAATCTCCTAACTCTGGCCGGTACCTGAATTTTCACAAAAGAGTGTAGAATGTAGTATCAGTACAATCGACCCCATGTACGTATTAAGTGCGAGCCTAACCTCGACGAAGTAGTGACGAGGCTATGGTGGGGCATTAACAATATAACCTGTAAACAATATATAATAAAGCAAGAATAAATAATAATAATAATAATAATAATAATAATAATAATAATAAATAAACAAAAATAACTAAATAACCAGTAACTTGCAACAGTAAATAAAAACAACTCGGATAACTCCTTTCAGATATCAGCTATAATCAACTCCTCAAAATTTCCAAGTTTTGATTTAAATCACAGTAAAAATCAGAGTATGAAAACCTTTTTAATAAAACCAGGGTTTTCCAAATCCTTATTTTTGAAAATAAGCAAAACATAATTATTCTCCCTTATCGCTCCTTGTTGCGGCGCAACCCGCTCCCACCTGTCCACTCTTATTGATCCTCCCTATATATCACCTTTATTTATCATGTTGCGGTGTGCAACCCGACCCCACTTGACCATCCTTGTTGCGGCGTGCAACCCGCTCCCACCAGACATCTCATATCAGTTTATTTACGAAAACTTTCACAATTCAGGCCAAGCCTTTCACAATATTTTTGTATCAACAATTGTAAACAGAAGCTGTAAAACTCAAAAACTTCATCAATTATCATTTCACAATGAAACCAACCGAAAATTATATACATATCGTAACACTGATATCCAACTAAATCCTTATGTAACATAACAAAACCAAGAGAACAACCAATACTTCCAAAATACTTGAAACAATACTTAACAATAAGTTAATGAATCCAAATCGACATATAAACATCAATGATCATGAAACAATTAAGCCTGGAAGCAAATAATTGGAAACGGGGAAAGGGATCATGGTAAGAAGATAATTTGGGGGTGCATAAATACTTTTCAACTCACCTATACACTACGCACATGTAATTTCACATAGCAATTAAGTTGTGGATTCCTATTCTCTCGAGTCAAGGTTAAACCAAACACTTACCTCAAATTCGCAGGCCACTCACTGCTTAATTACTGCTTTTCCTAGCGAATTTGCCTCTAACCCGCTCGAATATAATCATAATTAGTTTAGTATCATTAACTTAGGCTAAACGAACTAACTTTACTGAAAATTATTGTTTTCCTAAGTTTTCTCAAAAAAAGTTAAAAATCGACCCCAGGCCCGCTTGGTCCAAACTCGGGGTTCGGACAAAATTCCGTTTACCCATTCACCCCCGAGCCCGAATATGCAATTAGTTTTGAAATCCGACCCCAATTCGTGGTCAAAATTTGATTTTTACAAAATTCTCTAATTCTACCACCCCCACCCCCCAATTTCTTCCATGAAAATTCTTAATTTTGATTAAAAAGTGATGAAAAATATTGGGTAATTGAAAGAGAAGAGTTTATAATTGTTTACCAACACTTTGGGGATGAATTTGTGGGTTGAAAATCTCTTCTAGGTCTTTGTATTTCGAAAAATATGAAGAAGGAGGTTTTGTTCGTTTTTAAAACTGGTTTTATATAGTTGGGCAGGCTTTTATCGCGTTCTCGATGGGCCTGTCGCGTTCGCGTAGGGTCAGAACCAAATCGCCTTCGCGTTTGCATTGGATGGACGACGTTCGTGGAGCTATTGAATCAATTCACTGCATGGCTTTGAAGATTGACAAATGCCAACCCAGTTGAACCAGGTCCATCAGGGCAAACAGAGTCAAACAGACCCATTGGCACGAGAAGCGTCCATGCACATGAGATAAACCTTATTTGTGAACTAAGAGGTTATATAGAACTAAGAGGTTATCTCCTAAGAGAAAAGGTTGCAAATTGATAAGAAGATGGAGTTCGATTTCAGGTAGGACAGAATCGAGATCAAGGAAGTTGAGATAAACTCAAACTCTTCCACCAAGGAAGAGTTGTAACTGAACTGAACAACGTCTCAACTACTGACTCTATAAAATGTTGAAGAATTCTTGTTGAAGAAATAACACACAAACACAGAAGTGAAACAAGAACAGAAAGCAAAATTACCAAAGCAATTTGGCAAGCAGAATCCTTGTGCGACACAAAAGCTACTTGAACCAGCTAGAAGAACCAGTGCCATTTGTTGTCTTTTGAGTATAGTTGTTTGTAGTAGGTGATTACATATTGTATCTTTCAGCTTTATCTAGAAGCAATTGTAATAGGTACACACTGTTCAAGTTAGACTTAAATTGAAGTTTTTCGCAAATAGCTAGAGGCTAGTTTGCCACAAAGGATTAGAGTTAGTCCTTAGGTTTACAAAAGAGTTTATTTTGTCAATGTTGTTTGGCTCGTTGATATAGTGAAGAGTTTGGGAAAATCCTACTGGGAAGTAGGTCGTGGTTTTTTCACCTTTGAGCCAGGTGTTTTCCACGTAAAAATTGATGTGTTCTTTAAATCTTGCAATTACTTTTTCGCAAACTGTAGAAGTTGGAACACCAAGAAGAACCAGGTTCTTCTATAGGGACTGCACTCGAAAATTGGACACCACACAAATCACCCCCCTTCCCTCTTGTGTGGTATTGACGTATAGAACATCAATTGGTATCAGAGCGGGTTATCCTTGAAAAGGATAACACCTTGGAAAAGATCAAAATGAGTGCACTACCTGGAAACTGGGAGGGTCAATCAATTGTAAGGTCACCACTTTTTAATTGCCAGTATTACTCCTGGTGGAAGAACATGATGAAGGATCACTTGATTGGAGAAGACTATGAACTTTGGGACATAGTCACTTATGGTCCTCTAGCCACCATGAAGAAGACTGCTGAAGGATAAGATGTACCAAAAACTAGAGCTGACTGCACTGCTGAGGATCTGAAGAAAAGGGAGAAAAATGATAAGTCCAAAAAGTGGCCAGTTTGTGGACTAGGTCCATACGTGTATAGTAGGATTCAAAGTTGCACCACTGCCAAAGAAATCTGGGATACCTTACGAGTAGCTCACGAAGGAACACCTCAAGTGAAAAGATCAAGAGGTACTCTACTATACTCTCAGTATGAAAACTTTACTATGAAAGAAGGAGAGACAATTCAAGAAATGTACACAAGGTTCACAACTCTGAGAGTCATTCTTGAAGAGGACAGGGTAGAGAAGATACTGACAAGGGTCTTACTAATTTCCTGGGAAAGTAAAATCACTGCTATCCAGGAATCCAAAAATATGGCAACCCTCAGATTGGACGAGCTAATTGGAAACCTTACTGCCTATGAACTTAGAAGGCAGACAATGAAATTGGATGCTCCAAAGAAGGAAAGGAATCTAGCACTGAGAATAAATGAGGGAGCAGATCTGGAGGAAGATGAGATGGCCATGATTACCAAATAATTCAAAAACTTCTCATAAGGAAGAAGGGAATCTCTAGAGGTAGAAACTACAACAAAGCAAAATCTCCAGAAAGGCCAGCCAACGAGGGATGCTACAAGTGTGGAAAGACTGATCACCATATCAAGAACTTTCCTTAGTGGGAAGTGGAATGGAAAAAGGAGAGGTTTGAAAGAAGGAACTGGTCCAACTGAAAACCACAACAAAAGCTATGGTTGCTGCTTGAGGGGAAAGCTCAGATGAAGAATCAGAAGATGGTGAGAATGAAGAACATGCGCTCATGGCAATTGGCAAATCTGATGAGTAATCATATGAAGAACCAGAGGTAAGTATATCCCGTCTCAAAAATAAAATAAAGTCCATATCTAAAGAAAAACTTTCTGAGTTGCTACTTGACTTCATAGATGATTCCGAAGAAACAACCAAAGAGAAAGAACAACTCTATAAAGAGTGTGCAATGCTAAAAGCAAAATGCATGAACCTGGAAATCAGAGTAAGTGAATCTGAAAAGAAAAACACTGTCTTGATGAACCAGGTTCATCCACTCGAAACTAAGATTCTAGAGCTAAAATCTGAAAATTTAAAATTAAAGCTAGGAACTAGTAAAAAGATTGTTGATCATTATTATATCATGTTAGAAGAAAATGTGGAAAAACTAAAAGATAAGATGTATACTAAGGATGAAAAGATACGGACACTTAAAGAAGAACTTGGTAAAGTCAAACATGAAGTAGATCGAACTTGTAAATGGAATAAAACCTCTGATGCCTTGACATGGCTTCAAGAAAATCATAGTAGCAACCGGAGAGGAATTGGCTTTCGGAGTCAATTGCCCAAGTGGGATCCCAAAAGCAAGTATCTCAATCTCCCTGAGAATAAAATTTCACCCACTGTGGTAAGACTGGTCATTACAAAATTGAGTGTACTGAAAAAGAGCAGGCCAGTCGAAGAAATGAGAGATTTATTAAAAGAAAAAATTGGTTACCAAATTGGGCCAGAAAAAGCATAATTCACCCTTTCTCTCATAGAAAAGGACCCAAACTAGTTTGGGTTCTTAAGACTAACCCCTGATTTATTTTTGTAGGTTCAAGTGAGAGGAAGCAGCCAAATTTGGTACTTGGATAGTGGCTGCTCAAATCATATGACAGGAAACAAGGAACAGCTCCTTTCACTTGAAAACCTCAAAGGAGGAAATGTCTCCTTTGGAAATGGA